>JAQFYM010005489.1:0-13218 GCA_034694785.1 Agrenia bidenticulata
TTTTAGTTGTAGAAATGTAAAAAAAAAATGTTCTTTTATTTGTGTTACAGACTTTCGACGTAATCTGTTTATTATATTATTTTTGCAATACATAAACTGTTATTAAAAAGCCCTGTTAATAGAGTTTAAAAATTTGCCTTTTTTCTAAATATGATCAACGTCCAATTTTCTCTATATTAACAAGCAAGTTTTTCTCGAAAAAAAGACGTGGGTTATAATTTTTATACGGGCGAAAACGTTTTTTGTACTTTCATTAAGAAACGAGTATAATACTTTTTCGTCAAAACGACACGCATGTTTTTTGACGTAAAAACGTTTACATAAAAACAGCAAAAAATATAAAAACCTTTTGTGGCGTAAAATACTAGTAATCACGAACAAAAGCATGTCTTATGTTTAGACAGGCCCTATACCTACATATACCTGACTTATGTATCTCGATCATCAGATAGATTATAAAGTAGTTCTCATACTAAATACTTGCTTTTTTTTTTCTTTTTTTCTTAATCTGTTGAAAAAAATTATTCCTATGTGATTTTTTTCATAAACAACTTAATATAGTTAATAGTCACATGTACTAATATTATCAATATATTACTTTTTTAGAAATGGGTTGGCGCATGTTGCGCCGAAGGTGCATTTTTTGTCTAATGCAAAAAAAAGCTACAATCGTAAAACTAAGCACGCATCAGCAAAATCAGAAAAACTACATGTATTAATCATAATCCCAAAAAAAAAGGGGAAAAAGATAAACATAAAAAAAACAAATAAATAACGCAAAGTAACAGTAATATATAAGAATGCCTACCGCAGTGCGATAACCAGCATTACTAGTATTTGTTTACTTTTTATGTTTTTTAATTTTCGTCAAGTTCGCAGTTTTGCATTTTGCGCCGAGTAACCATTTTTGTGGAAATTTTTATTTTACAATATATTGACGCACCCATCCCTAATAAAAAATACACTTAAGCACGACAGATGCATATCATGCTGTTTTATATTCTTCCTCTGTTATATAGGCGTAACTTATTCCAATACCCAACACTTACCCTACTCCTGACCCTGAAACTGCTGCGTACCCATACATACGCTCAACTACGTGCACAAAACATCTTGTCTAACGTTAATCTATTAGATTTTTTTTTTGTTATTTTTGGGGTGTTTTTTGGTTAGAAGTTGTTTTTTTTTAGTTTAATTTTAGTGAAAAGTATTACAGTGCCAATATTCTTTTGTTGATATCAATGACTATGTACTTAGTTTTGTATTTTTAGTTTTTACAGTGTTTAAGGCAAAATGCACTTTTTGCGCAAATTGCATCAGCCCGATTCCTATGCGATATTTTTTTTGAACAACTAAATATAGTAGCAACATACAAATGCTGATATTACAACTCTATTTTTTTTATAAGTTTGCTTTAAATCACATACATAACGTACTTTCGCGCATCTTTTACTAGTTAAAAAAGTTTTAAAACATATTTTGTAGCTTATGCGTCACATTTCTAACTATTTTATGTGTGTATAGATTTTTTTTTAAGCGCAACTAAGTTTTAATCGATATTAAAATTATAAAAAACAAATTAATTTTTAATGGTTCTTGCGTCGACAAAAATACATTGAAGTCGTATATCAAAAACAAAGTATGTATCATTTATTTTTTATAGAGCATAAATGACGCAAATGTTGAGAAAACATGCTTTGTCAAAAAAATCATCCTACGCTTTATTTTATTTATTTGGCTTATAGTCTTATTTTAAAATTACGTTGTTTGAAATAAATATGGCAATAGAGTTTTTTTTTTTTTTTTGCACTGTAGTATTACTAAAATCTTGTAACAAAATTAAACGCAAAAAATAGCATTTTACGCAAAAAAAAGCATTTAGGGTGGATCTAGATTTTCTTGAACGTCATTTTTGGTAACTTTTGTACGTCAGAAAAACTCTTGAATTTGTCAAAAGGCAATAAATTACGTTTTTTTAATTTATTTTAGAAACAAAACTTGTCTTATCCAATGTATCTTACGTGCAATAAAGGAACATCGATTTAGCGTACTATTCCTTTTCTTTTTTTTAAATGATTAACTTGCGTATACAGAAGATTGATAAAAACGCTAGGGTAAAATAATATATTGAAAATCGGTACATTAGACAACTGTAAATATTTTTATGGTGTTACAGGTTAATTAAGTATAAAATCAAGTAAATGCATTGTAAGATACTTAACACAAAAATATATACTGCTATGTCAGTAGTAAAATTACAAAAAAGCTTGCCTTTCTTTACGTGTGTTAAACATATACAAATAATTAAGGCACGAAAGTCGTAAGACCTCCCTGTTTTAAAAAAAGAGGTCATATTCTATATACTAAACTCAGTCCTCTTAACTGTTTTGATATAGCACTAAATTTTATAAAATTTTTATTTATTAAGTGGATCAATGCTTTTTTAGAAGTTTTATCTTTTTACAAAATTTTTTTAGAAAGGGTATTTTTTTATTATTAAAATCTATATTAAGTATTAGTAAAGCTGTAACTTCAAAGAGTTTTTTATCGACGTGCACAGTTGTAGTAGTAATAAAAAGTAAGTAATGTGGTATTTGCTTCTTATTATGTCTATATATGACCTTAAAGAAACACATTTTTTACGACGTTTCGAAAAAAATAATAATAGTCAAATGCATTGATTAAAACGGCAAATAACAAGTGAATATATCCACTTCATAATGTTATGTTTTGTATAAGACCCATGATTATTTTGATATCATTTGTATATTCAATACAACAAGTTTTATATATATTTTTAAATCAGTCGAAATTACCTACATTCACAACTTTTTCTTCCTCCTAAAACTTTTGCAAAACCCGCATGCGTTCAGCCAGTTTTGAACTATACTTGGCGCAATATTACATGTTTTTTTTTGCTTGACATACTCATGTGAAAGTCGTAAATACACTGAGAAATAAACACTTAATAAAGGTATAAGCGTTTTATTTTAAAAATATTGCATAAATATAGATAAGAACGTCCACTGCCTCATTTTGTTTTCTGTTATTTAGGCATACTAAGATAAAGCTTAATTTTATTTTTATAAACGAGTTTTTTGTAAATATATGAAACCCAGTTTTAACTAACGCCTAACTACAAATGACGTCATTACAAGTTAAATTGATATAGATACGTATTTTTACGCGTTTATGTCAACTTAGTTTTTTTCTTAATTCTTTATTGTCATAAAAATATTATAAGAATTTGTCTAATTGGTAGGTAAAAAATACATAATATGAAAAAAAAACTACAGCTACTGTATTCTATCTTTATCTCATTAAATTTTTAATAATAAGGTTTTATTTTAAAGTTAGATATAGTGGTGTACTTTTAATTTTTATGATGTAGATGTAAAAAGTTATTTATACCTTAACTTTCGCGCTTACTATCTAAGATAAATATTTATAATTGCCATTTTTGAGTCATAAAATATTTTACCGTGTGTTTAAGTACTTATCGATGGCCTGCGATTAGTAAATTATATTGATTAAAAAAACAGAAGGTTTTTTTCGACAAAAAGAGGTCAACTTGATTTTAATTTTTTTTCTGCTTAAGAATATTAATAATCTATAGGCAAAATATACACGAAATGTTTTGCAGTTTTGTATGTACGTTGTATCACTGTTTTTTTTATGC
The DNA here is from genome assembly GCA_034694785.1 of Agrenia bidenticulata. Taxonomy (NCBI): domain Eukaryota; kingdom Metazoa; phylum Arthropoda; class Collembola; order Entomobryomorpha; family Isotomidae; genus Agrenia; species Agrenia bidenticulata. The sequence goes on from JAQFYM010005489.1 coordinate 3,680, forward strand.
TTTAAAACATACAAAAAGTTTTTGAAATATAACAATAACAGATAATTTAGACTGACTCAGAGCGCCGGCAAAGTTACAAATATTGTAAGAGAAAGCGGCATTGTGCTCAAAGTTGTTAGAAATATTATGTACCTTGATTTTTACGTGTAATATACAAGTTTTCGCGTCGCAGTACAAGCAAGATAGTGTGTAAATAGCAGTAACGTAGGAAATTACTGTAAATTGAAAGGGGTTTACGGGTAACAGCAAGGAGAAAAGTATAGCAGATAAAAAAATATTTTTTCAAATATAAAAACAACAATTTTTACAAAATTTCCATTTTTATAAATTTTTTAGTGCTCAAATTTTATTCCCTTAACTTTAGTCCCTCTATAATTCAGGTGCCAAATTTTGCGAGGGTGGGGTCACAGGTAGTGCCAAGGTAGGTATTTTTTTAGCGAGGGCTTCTAAAAAAAAACTATATAAGAATTGTCGAAGGAAAAAAACTCTAGTGTATTCAAAATATTTGTAACTAAAATTTTAATTTTAGATAATTTTGGTGTTTTTTATTGATTAAAATAATGTAAATTTGCAATAGTAAATTGTAAAAAATATATATGCAGCTAGAAAATTTGCTGTTTTCAAAGATACAAAGTACTTTAGTAAAATTCATCTTTTTAACTTTTAAATAATTTACATAAAGACGTTGCATAAAAATTCGATTTTTTTTGTTTTTTTAAAAGAATTTTTTTGCACTTCCAACCATATTACTCATTATACTTTAAAAGTATTGACTCTTATCTTAATATGTGTAATATGCTTTTTTTATAGTATTTTGTTTGTTAAAAACTTTGTTGTAGACTTAACCCGGTTTTTTCGTTAAAAAAAATCGTATTTATGTGCGATAAAACACGCGTTTTATGCAAATGAATAGACGAGACTATTAGTAGTTTGTTGTCTTGTTCTTTAATAGTTACCATGTCATTTAAAGACACTTGCAATCTAAGATAGTTTCGCCACGGTGAAAAAACATGCCGATGAAAAAACAACAGATTGTACAAAAACACATTTTTTTAATACAGTTGTCAATATTTACAGGCGACAGTAATACAACGACAATAAATGGTCGTCTATAGTGGTATTTACTGTCTAATTTATTTAATGTAAATAGCATGATCTTTATTTATCATATATCAGGGGGTCAAAATCTCTTCGCTAGCAGTACGCGTTTTCTGTTTATATGTAAATGTCTATTTTTAACCTGTCTCTGTTCTTCTATATTTTACTAGGTATGAATTTTTTTTGCACACTGCCATTACTTTACCCTTTCGTAAAAAACGTCCACTTTAATTTTTTGTTGCTGGTATCTTGCTGTGCAATATGTACGTCATCTTCAATATATATTTTTGTATGTTGTGGTCTTTTATTCTCAAATTTTTATTTATTATATTTGCTTCCGCATACTTTTGGCGATATATGGTTGCCAAACACGTCGTTATGGGCCGCTATATAAAGCCTCTTGATAACATCTATTATGCATATTTTTTGTTTTTTTTGTATTTTTAGCGTATCCTTTTTTTTGTATCTACTCTCTTATCGTGCCAATAACGCGTTTCACGCGACCATTACTGCGCTCCCCTTCGACGCTGAAAACGTTTAAATATATTTTTTTGTTCTTAAAACTTTGTTTATTTCCTTTCATCGAATTCCTTCCCACAATCTGTTATTAATTCCTCAGGTATATATCCAGTTTCAAACCATGTTTGATAAGTGCCTATAATTGTTTCTGCATTTTTTTCGTTCTATATGCAATGCATTTTTGTCTGCTAAAGTAATATATTCCAATAAAAATATATCCTTGCCTTTTATCTAATGTTTATAAATCAATAGCCACTTTTTGCATTGATGATGTTGTCTGTACATATAACGGAGCATTTTGTAGTAGCCAATTGTTCATCAGGCAGGTCATGCATTCGGATATGACTTGGCTTATCTTTTTTTTTTCTTTAAGCCAAAAATATTTTTTTCTAATATTACAGTATATATATTTACTCCCTTATGTCCAATTTGCTTGTGTGTCGTTTTTCAAAATTCTTTTCGATCACTTTCTTTTGGCATTTTGCTGACTTCACCAGAATCATATTGCCAATATGTAATATTTTATATTCCCTTGCATGTTTTTTATAATTTGTGTTATTTTGTTTCCCTCTTATGTTTTGCTCTTTTATATTTGTTTGAAAATCATACCCTCTACATAAGATGTTAGCCAATTCCTTTTTGTGTCCTTGTATATATTTTATTATAAAATCACATGCATTATATTTTCTATCCATCTTTGAGTTCAATCATTTCAAATACAGATTTTTTTCTTATCTCTAATAATTTGCGGTGACCAGTTTCTATTGTAAAGGTACTACTTTTTAATTCATAATCTATTTTTTTTTCTGAATTTTATTCCAAATCTTTCCTGTTAAGTAATACTATACTTTGCTCTTGCTAGAGCCAGTTTTTTTGACGCCCATTCAATTGGAGTATTTTCACTTGCTTCGATTGTCTGCATTTATACAGCACCTACACCAATGTTACTTGCATCTGTGCGGAGAATCAATGGTCTTTTGTATTTGATTATATTTAAATTATACGTGTATTGTATTTCTCTTTTTATCATTTCAAATTCTTTATCCATGTTTACATTCCATTCTCATTCTTTATTATTTTTTATCCGTAAACTATTTGACATATTTTATGTTTTCTCCGCATATTTTGGAATGAATGAATGTAAGTAATATAATTTTCTTATAAATATCCTCATTATTTTTTACTCTAGTTGGTTATATACTAATAATTTTACTTTGTTTTTGTACTTCCAATAGAATAATTATATTCCCATTAATCTATACACCTAATATTTGTACTTCTGATTCTGCATGTTGCATTTTGTTTGCATTGATTGTTAAATGTTTTTTCTCATTCTCTTAAGAACTTCATGGTATGTCTGGTCATGTTGTTCTCTTTCCTCTGAATGTTTTACCATGTCATCATAATGGACTTTTAGTACTTTTCCTATTGAATCGTTACATGTGTTTTGCATTACTCGTGCCATTATCATTGGCGGGTTCTTATATCCCATCATCATACTTTATTATTTATAAACCTTGCCTTTAAATGTAAAGGCTGTCCGTTTTATATGTGTCTCTACGTTCTCAATATAAAGGTATGCTTCTTGCAAATCTAAGGTAGTAAACCATTTCGATCCTTTTGTTTTCTGCTGAATTTCCTTACAATTTTGCATTTGAGTGGTATCTATACAAGATTGTTTGCGCCATCATATTAGCTACTAACCAAACATCTTTTTTCAGTTTCTCTATAAATCATTATGGGTTTCTTCTACGCTAGTTGGATTTTCTTACTATATGTCATGCCTCTAAACCTTTTACATACTTTTCTCTATTCTTTGAAGCTTGAGGACACATTACATCTTGTTTTACAAATATTTGTCCTTGTGGTACTTCAATTGGGCACTTTTCAATATTACAATATTTATTTTTTTCTTTTATGAACTAAAATACTTATGGATATTGGTTGCGTATTATGTCCTACGTATAGACATTACAATCCTTTATATTTTTTTTGTCGGCTGCACTTTTTAAGAAATAAGAAGCATGTTATTTTTATAAAAATATGTCTTGCATCCGCATGCCACATGCCATTTTATATACATTTGTAACACACATTTTTTTTTATGATCTCCGTCCAAATCCCGTATTCTGCCACTTGTTATTGGTATTAATTTGTTCTTTACATTGTGTCAACGTTTTCCTTTTATACCTCAATCTCTCTAAGAAATTTTTCTCTTTCCCTTTTGATCGTCATTCCGCTTTTGTAATTTGTTATCTTCTCAAATTTCTGCTCTCTGTATTTTTATAAATCATTCATAAACGTATCAGTATTTCCTAATTGTCATTGTTTCTCTACTCTGTTTATGGCCCTAGTCAACTTCAAACTTGAATATTGCAGTAAATCGTTTTTTAATCTTTTTTATGGCAAATGTTTTCTTTCTTCTCTCTGTATTTATAAACTCTAGTCTCTTGAACCACTTCATCAAAAGCAGCTACTCTATTTTTCTTGCCTGGATCTCTTGCTCCATTGTAACGCCTTCTTCTGCGTTCGCTTTCGCGTTGGGGCCCATGTCATGATCTTTATATATCGTATATTCGGAGATAATAGTTAATAATCAACAGATATTTTTTAGAAGAGCTTATTTTTTTCGTAGGCTTTGAAAAAAAGGAGCATTTAAGTACCAATCAAAAACTGACAAAATGCAAATTTACAAATTTTCTGCATACAGATACAGAATAAAAGCAAAATTTCCGTGGATATATTTTGGCAAAGAACAAAAATATTTTTTTACCGCTTTAAAAACTACAATTGAAGAGTAAAAAAATTGGGGTACAACGCAACAAAAATTACAGCGTACATTGCAGGCATGAATTATTCGATTTCAAACCGTAAAAATTATACCAGCACTTCGTAAATGTTAACAAAATTGTTTTTAAATTATCTATGCGCAGTTGATCACCGCCGTTGTATATAAGATATGTGCTAAACGCATATTAAAGGCGTTTCTAACTGCTTGCAAACCGTTTTGAATAGTTCAATTCTTATTTGCCTACTTCTCTAAGAAATGAATTATATTAACCTCCGAACTTTTGGTTATGGAATTATAATCAAAACTAAACTTTATGGAAAAACAACAAGAGACAATGCAACTGCAGTTTATCTGCGCTTAAATGTATTTAAGAAAGATCAGATACCTGTGAGACCTGCAACTGTGTTACACTCAATAAATACACGTTAATGTGCAACGTTGGCAAAAGTTAACCTTTTTAAATAAGAAAGATCATATAATTCACTTTAAATATTCAGTTACAAAACAAAAGAAGATTTTCATGACAAACATGTATACAATGACAATGGAATCAAATATAAAGCTGTAAACAATTATTTCAGATGTTACTAGAACACTGTATAAGGTAGAAACAGTTTGTCTATCAAATTCATATTCAGTTTCAAAATACAAAAATCTTTTAGGCGAAACAAAATTTCAATTGTTTAGAGGCTTGACTAATATATTTTTAATTTTTCTTATTGTTCGGAATGCCATAAGTTTATTTATTTTATGAAGCCTCAACTGAGAAGAAAAAAATTATATTAATTTATTATGATATTAATATCATGCACCTAAAGTATTCTGAAAGTGAATATAGGTAATATCTTTACAAGTTGCCTAACGGGATTTTTATAAAAATATATTTTACATGCCTAGATATTTGTAAGTTATAATATCATTTTATGAACTGCTGCAAAAAAGACACGAAAATTTTTTTACTGCATATAAAGATCATACAGGATTTCAATGGCAAGTTTCATATTAGCATATATTTTGTAATTTTAAAAAAATACCGTTAAAGTTATCAAGACATTTTTTAACTTGTTAAACATATCGGGTAACTTTTTTTATTATGTTGCAGTATTTGGTCAAAAATAAAAGGGGTTTATTTTGGTTACAATACATACAAATGCCCGAAACATGTGAATACTTTTAAATGCCTTCATTCTGTTTTTTGCCTTAGAAAGGAGTAGTGTCTGCAGGTTTTATACGTTGGAAAACCAATATAGTATTTTAATGCCTGTGTAGTTGTCCATTTTTTGTCTTAATCTTTACTACATTGAAACCAAAATTTTTATAAAATAATGTTAATAATAAAGATTACAAATGATTGATAAAGATAAACTTATCGTTTTATATAAAACTTAAATCACTCTGATGTAGCCGAAGCATATGATCGCAGCCTTAACACCAAGTTAACTTTTGTACATCTGCATTGTCACTATATATTAAAAAGAGTAAAATGCCTGTAATATATACTAAAAGCAAATAAAACGGGGCTTTTCAAACTTGGTATAGGATATACAGATAACGTCAATGCAGTTTGCCGGCAAATGCAAAAATAACACTTTTTATGTTTAAATGCTGACAAGGTATATGAATAACTTTTTTTACTGAAATTGCGTAAATTCACACGCAGCTTCATGAAAAAAAACATGTTTTTTTTTTTACTAATATACTTTTTTTTTGATTTCTTTTTACATAAGAACTGTTAATTTCTTATTGTTTTTAGTTCATACATTAGATCTTTATTTCTTTATTTTCTTATTTTGTTTTTGGGTTTTTTTAAACTTTGAAATAAGTATTCTTTATATAAGTTATTCCATTTATATTTGTTTTGTAGTTTTCCAAACCGGCTTTTTGATTTTATTTGTAGTATTTACTATTTACTCAGTGATTAAGTTGTATTATTATGTATTCCAAGACCCGCAATGTTTTTGACTATGTGAAACATGTCTTTTATGTTGATTACTGTTGTTCAAAATTCATTTATGTATGATTTTCCACGTATTGGATTTTTTTCCATTTTATACGTTTTTTGGTGTCGTTTTTTGCATTATGTTTCATGATTTCCTTTTTTTGTAACATGTATACTCTTCAGGCAAAGCCTTTTTACAGTCATTGCAAAAAAAAAAATAAAAAGGTTTTTACAAGGGTTAATAATATATAGCGAAAAAACAATTAAAAACCTTTTAAATTCAAAAAATAAGTTCTAAGATAAAAATTTCTTTTTTATTTATAGTTTTTTTGTACTAAAAAGTACAATGTATTTTTTCATTGGTACCGTTAAATCATATCCTGTTTTGGTTTTTAAAAATATACATGTAATTTTACTAAAATTCCAATAATGAGATGTTGGAAATTATTAAAATAAATTACTCGTAGTCTTTTTACGAGTGCACTGGTACAAGCAGCTCTGTTTTGTACCTATGTTGTTTTTAATTACGTGCATATTTGTTTTTTTTGTACTGTTTGTAATATTTTTCACTCTTATAAAAGTCTTTTTTTTTGTGGTTCTTTAATGTTTATATGTTACTATAGATGCAAATCTTTAAAAACCTTAATTTTTTAACTTGTGTTTATTGTTGTTCAGTTAATTATTTTTTTTTTTGTGAATATAGTTTTATTTATGTCTGCATTATCTGTTCTTGTATTGTACTAAAGGATAAATCTGTGTTCAATACAGTATTCATGCTTTCTCCATGTAAAAAAAGAAGTTCTCCTTGTTCTGGTGATGTTCCTTCTTATTAGGCAATATATCTTAACTGCTTAATGTCATATATCATTTCTATATACCCTTTCTTTTATAGAGCTTGTAAAGACTATATAGAAAAAATGTTCTCGATGTACTAGGCATTTGCGATAACCGTCAGCTCCGTTTATGCAAGTGTTTTTTATTTATGCACAGTTGACCATCGCCGTTATACTCAAGATATATGCGATTCCCATTAAACAGTACATATACCACAGTAGTATGCTATTCTATCACATGTCGCACTAAAAAATTACTTAAAGGGTATCACACAATTGCGCCAGCTCTTTTTGTCGTATCCAATGTAAGTAAAACATAACAGAAATGGTAAAAATGTATACTTGCAGCGGATACTTCTAGGGAATCCTTAAGCTGCACCAAAAAAATTTTAGGCGATGTTGGTCTGTAAGAAAACAACAAACCACTTATAAATGCAAATGTAATAATGCTGTTTGATACAATGATAATGTTAACTACTTTATATGCATTACTACCTAGTTTTTTAAAATGCAAGTTTTTCATTTTTTAAGTCTTTTTTTTGTAATAACTCAGAATGTTGATACCGTTTTACTTTCAGTTGTATGATTATTATAACAAATTTACCATTGTTTTATCTTTTCAACTGCAGTTATCTTTTTTAGAAAGAAGTCAAAAGAGTGCATCTGGTGTATTAAAGGCAAATAAGTCAGTTTGAACTACATGTTGCGTTTTTAGTAGTATTTTAAATAGTTGTATATACATATAAATTACTTCACATTATATTTTACTAGGTTTACATTGTTTCGTAGTTAAAGAGGTAATTGCAATTTTTATCTATTTTTTCTTAAACTTTTTGTGTTTATTCTATCGCTTCGAATACCAGATACTTATTTTTTTGTATAATTACGCACCTTGATTTATCTTTAAAAGGGCAAGTCTAGTCAAAAAAAAATTGTAGTTGGTCCTAGTGCAGTTACAGAATATTTAGTTTACGCACAACAAGCAGTCAATTTTACATGTTTCGTCATGGTTTTCTTGCATTTACTCTATCATATCCTTTTTTCTTACGACAGTTTATATACATGTTGAGGTCGACAAGGCTTATTTTTTGTTTATCGAAAAACAATCATATATTATAAAAAGTTCAATTCAAAAAAAATGTATGTATTTTTAAGTAAAGATTTAATTTTAACTTCTTTATACAGGGTAAAAAATAAGGATAAATATTTTTTTTCAATTGGAAATATAAAGGCATAGATGAAACCGTAAGTATAACAAAAATCTCATACAAAGTAGCGTAGAAAAAAAGCAAAAAAAAGAGGGCTCGCGTCCCCCCTGTAAAACAACTTCACCCGATTCTTAGGGGAAGTCTATTTTTGTGCTCTAAATTTTTTCAAAAAAAATCTAAAATAAAAAATAATGCACATAAACAATTTCAAAACATAAATAAAAAAGATTTTTTTATCATATATTTCATGGTTTGAGCCATATTTGTATACAAAAAACTGACTACCTTTACGCTGAAATACTTCCTGTCTACTCCAATGCACATAAGCATGTTATCGTACTACAAATTTTATCGAAAAATGTATTGTTTTCTGTTACAATATAATTGATAGACAAATGTATCAGAACCTCCTTTACATAATAATAAAGGTCCCAACAAAAAATATGCACACAAATATGCATATTCAAATCTTTTAAATATCAATATCATACTTTTATACTGTTCTATGTGCAGTTAAACTACGATAAAATTTTACAACCCCATTTTTTAGGTTTTTTCATATTACTTATCTAAATAAATGGATACAATAGTTTTATTTGTTGTTTTGTAAAAAGGCAACTTCTTTTGTCATTTATCCTTTCTAGTATAAAATCGACAATAAGGTTTTGGCTAAAAAAATTACGGGTTTAAATATGTGAATTTGACAGTCTAAGTAATTCTAGTGTCAATTAAATTTGCAAAACACTACCGAAGATTTATCCGTCAACGGGGTGTAAACTAGAGAAAACTTTTCAAACTAATTACAATATTCTTTGTATGTAAAAACTATTTTTTGTATAGTATCCGTTTGTTTTGCTACTAAGTTAATGCCTTTATATATACATTAATCTGACAATTTTTACAATTCAGTTTTCGTTTTACACTAAAAAATACATATAAGAGAATATTGTCTCAAAGGTTACGCAGTTAATTGTCTTAAATAACATACCATGTGCAATTATTCTTAAAAAGCTTTTTTAGACATTTCTTTGGTTTCAGTCTAAAAACGGAACATTTGAAATATGTAAATGTATTATTGTAAAAACTGTCAGTATGTACATCAAAATTGTATATTTTAAGATTAAAAAATTATATTAACAGTAAAAAAGGAA
>JAQFYM010005490.1:0-13215 GCA_034694785.1 Agrenia bidenticulata
TTGCTGTATCCCGGGATGCATCCCGGGATCCCGGGATAGCATATTTTTAAAATTTTCAGTCCCGGGATATTCTTATCCCGGGATATAAGAGTCCCTAGTGGTGACCGGTATTCAGTTTTAATTCTTTGTTGCAAAATTTTAGTGTTAAAAAACAACTTTTATTTAAAAATGTACATAAAGATAAAATTTGTTCTTCAACACGTAATTTTATACTTTTTAAAAATAAGAGACATTTTTGTACTATTTGAAATCTGTATTTTTATTAAGTTACATTTTAGGCATCATTAGGCAAAACTGTTCTTAAATATAAATAGAAGCACTTTTTGCTTATTTTTAATGCATTTCTAATACCAACAAGTTTTTAAAACAGCTTAAGAATGTTGACATATAATATGTTTCCAAGCAAAAGCCGGTACATTCTGCAGGCATTTTATGCATATTACAATTTGTAACGCGTTTTGTTTATTTTATTCACAATTTAAGACGCTTGGCCAAATATTTACATAATATTGATTCTTGCTATATTTTATTTGTAAACGTACACTTTATAAAATTTCGGGCCCTCTTTGTGTCTATCTTTATGAAAAAAATTGAAATATTTGAAAAAGATAAGATTTTTTTTTTGTTATATTTTTTTTTAATAAATGCAAAGCTATTGTGACATTTCTGACAAAATACTAGAGAAACTTGAATCCGGCAAGATATAAAAAAGATGCTTAAAAAAAATTAACGGTTTTTAAGAATAATCGTTTAGACGTATTTGTGTAATCGTCCAATGCTCGAGTGATGTATATCAATTTACTCTAAAAACAGTGTTTTCTATGCTTATCGTTTTTTTTTAAACTGTAAGACATATATATAAAATAAATTACAGGTTTATTGTTTGTAAAACAAGAATCTGGTGAGTTACACTTCAAAAAAAAAACTTTAATTTTCAATTTTTAAATTTTACAATTCGGATTAAATTATTTAAAAAATCACAGACTGTAAAAAGATCCCTGTAAATTACGGCGCACTTTTTTTTCTAAAAAAGGTTTTTTTTTTTCTTTTTAGCCAGTCCCCTAAATACGCCAATGGGTCCCGGGGCTACTTACCCTAGTTTCATCATAATTTTTTAATCTGTATTTTTATATGATATTTCGATTATAAAAAAACTTACAAAAGTAAAAGGTTAGTTGACGTGACTGCTGTATACATAATTATATACATTCATTGATGAAATGTATATTATCTAAGTGCAGCTCACGTTTCTTTGTATTGAAGACTCTTTTTTGTAATTTGTTGTGTCAGAAACTTACTAGGTGGCAAAAAACTTGTAAATAAAATATTATACGCAACATTTAAAATGCTTTCGTTCTATTATATCGCGTATATAAACATTGATTGTCTTTAAACTCCAAACTAAAGGTGAAATAACAAGAAACACATCTACAGAGACTACTTAAGTATAAAAAACTATACTCATAAACACGAAAAAATTTTTTTATAGTCAGTACTAAACGAGATACTGCCATATTTTTACTTTATGTATGCTTTTTGTTAATCTAAATTTTGCCACATAAAAAGTGTTTATAAAATTTCAGTTTTTATTTATGGTATAATATAATATTTATCTGTCTATTGTACATTTATACAAATCATTTAAGTTTAAAAACAACAATTCATGCAAAAGGCGTAGCCTGTAGATTTTTTTGTAATTATTTTGCTAATTTGACATAGAAATAAATGCATTAATAGTTTTTCAATTATAACCTTTTTAGCAGGAAGTGGGTTTGTGCCATTTTCCGGCATAAAAACAACAATGAAATGTAAAATTTAATGTTAAAATATTAAAAAAGAATTTGAACTTTTAATATACAAAATTGACAATTATAAAGTATATAAAAAACGTGCGAACTCTGTATTTTAGGGTGACATAAGTTTTTGAACCTATAGAAGTAGATGCTATGTCATGTTTTGTACGTAAATCATTTTACAATGGTAATTTTATTGTTTCAAATACCTATAGATATAGTTTATTTGTTAAAATAGGGTTGAAAAAATGTAAGTTTTACTATTTAAAATAGTTTTATTCAACTTGAATAACTTTCATGGGATTATTATATCGTTTTATATATGCTGAAAATTTTTATCTGTTAGGATCATATGGAGAAAAATCATATATTAAAAATATTTTTACGTCTGAATCAGGACATTTGATATTTGTATTGTTCAATATTGTAATTTTTTATCTTTAAACAACTAATAATTGCTAAAAAAATAAATTTTTGTTTTCATCAAAATTACAAAATTACAAAAAATTTTGTCTTGAAAAGTAGTGCAGTTAAGCAGAAAAAACTTTTTTAGGCATTTTTTATTGCAGAAGTTTTTTATATATATGGTAAGTACTTGTAAAACACACTAATTTTATTAAAAATTATACAAGTCCATTTTCTTCTTCTTTGTCGTCGTATAAGATTCATGTTTGTCTTTTCTTCTACACAGGTCTTTCTCGTAACTACGCAAATACATTTTATTTTTGTTACGTCAATTCTACTGTATAATAAGTCCCAAATTGTTTATATGATGCAGTATTTAAAAAATAAAAATGTAAAACAATAAAAACAAATATTGGGTTAAAAAAAATCTATAATTGTACTTAAAAATATTAAAATTATTTTTTTCGAATATTTTTATCCATGCTTTGTTCCGAATCAACCTTTTTATCGCTTGAAGTATATTCAAAAAATTTTTAATACGATCTATTGTTATATTTAAACTTAGGGGGTTCTAAAAGGGACTCAATGGAGCCCGTATTGCTTTTTGAAACACCAATTTGTTTTTCGGTGCCTGCATAATCAAGCCGAACAATTGCAAAAAACGGGAATTAAACAAAGTTTAGGCAAAATTTTAGATATACATATATTAGACGACCATTTTTTACTTACTATACTAAATAATACTTTTAGTTTTTATTTAGTAATGTTTTACCTGAATTCAGTAGAGTTCCAAGGAATTTTTGAGCCAGGGGGTAGTCAGTGTTTTTTTGTAAAAGTTAGGATAAAAACCTTTTTTTAGATGTTTTAAAGTTTATATTTTTTTTTTGAAAAAATTTGTATTTATGATTTTTTTTTGAATTCTTAAAATAAAAAATATCTCTGCACAAAAAAGACTTCTTTTTAAATTAAGGAGACAAAAATTCTATGAAGGGGAGGAAGGTACACCCCCTCCCACCCTACGCCCTCTACTACCTCGCTACGCGCCTGCCTGAATCTTAGACTTTATTTAATGTGTAAAGCCATCAAAATTTCATTTCTTTTTTTTTTTTTTTAGTAAGATACGCGTTGATTTTAACTCACACTTGATTTTCTTTTATTCAAATGTTTGCTAGAAGTTTCTCATATAAAAGAAAGCTTCAAATACCATTTTCAGTTTAGCAAAAATTGTAAACAAAAAACATAAAGTTACATGAAGCATGATTGATGTCTAAAATTATTTTATTATGTATTCTCTATGCATTTGGATATACAATCCTGCTTATAAATATTTGATTGACCAAGAAAAATTGGCAAACTGTGCAAAATACTTTTAAATGCATAAAGATAACATACTTGCCGTCACGAAAACACGGATGTAAGTTCAGCGTCAATTAACTGTATATTTGTAGCTTCATTTAAATCCTTAAGGACAAAAAAATATATCCTTAAAAAAAGGTGTAAACATATTATACAAGCTTTAATATACATGTAGACAAAAAATGATCTTAGTGACTTAATATCTTTATTATCATCTGGAGAGTGCCGAGGCTCCATTTTGGTCAACTCGAGGGGCTCCAAAAAAAGTGAATTTATGCCCCCTGTTTTATGTTAAGCTTATCTTTTTCTGAATGTGCAGTTGATAACATTTAAGCTGTCAGTATTTATCTAAACTGAAAGTTTGTTTTTCTATAATAGTTGTGGTGAGCGCAGCGCGCCATCCGAACCACATCGACATTACGAACGGTATATAAAAAAAAACTAAACAACATATAGCAAAAATATTTTTGATGTTGTTTGTTCTTAGTTAAATATATTTTTTCAAATAACGAATATTTTTTTATTGTTGATTTTTTATTATTTTATAGACGTATTTCTCAACAAACAATCCTAAAGCAGCATACCGTATGTTAGAAGACATTTTAAAAATAGAAATGAATTAAAAACTTATACTTTGTTTGCTTAATATTTGATTAGTTGAGTTTTTTTTTTTTTTTTGAAATTCATGCAGCAGTATTGATTTTAGAAAAATCACTAACTTTTCTTTTTCCCTACGCTCCATACCTTTTTCTAATCAAAACAAGCAATCCATATATTGAAGCACTTAACAAAAAAATGGTCCATATTAGTAACGCCGCGTTCGCCATACATGATTTATAGTATGCTTTTTTTTGGTCGCTATTTATCTCGTTCTTTTGTCTCTGATTTTCTAATATGAAGGTTTAATTTGCCGATTTTTGTGTTCGTTTTATGTAGCCTCGTGTTTTTCACAACCATTTTATTTTTTTTGACTACTTTTTTAACCCATACCATTTGTCTGATAACAAATTCTTTTTTATTTTAGTTTCCCAAATCCTTTTGCATTTTACTTGCCCCAATGTTACACATTGCAATCATCACATTATTGTCTGGATTAAATAGCGCCTCGTTTGGTAAGTTTAAATGGCCGAATGCCGTGTAGCCTTGTATGTTCTTATTGTCGCATTAGCCTTCTCTTTCAACGTGCCTCTGCTATCTTGCGTGTTTAGTTCATTGTAGTTCTGTATAAAGCATGATTCATTCTATTCGACAATAGCCTGCAAAGGGGCGTTGAACGTTGTTAAGGTTACTTATCTCTGCAACTTATTTCAAATTGCCTACATACAAATTCCTTACCTCAATCTTGTACTTTTTTTTATGTTTGAATGAACTGATTTATAAAACCGAAATTTTTTACCATGTCTCTTCCCTTTGTCTTTTCCATACAATCAGTTGCCGCAAACTAAGTATAATAATCTGAACATGTTAATATGCCATGCCTTAATGGAATCCATAGATATCGAATGCACGTTCGTAAGCAGTCTCGTCGTTTTGACATACCTGTACCCTTTCGTTGGTTTCTATTATGTTCCCTAAATGTACTTTTATACTCTAATCTTTTTCTGTACAGCGTTTTCCAATACTTGCCATCATTTTTCTGTTTAAACCTTTTTAAACGTAGTTATAATCAAAAGTTCTCAAATTTATTTTTATACAACATATGTAAATATATTGTATCCAATATATTTATATATATGAGAATATATTTTAATATTTTCTTACCCATAAATGATAAGCAAACTGCAGATTTGTTCAATTTTCTTCAGTTACACTGATGGCAACGCATATTTGCAAGTTTGAGGTCGTTAGAATAGCAAACACCGCGTGTTATGACTATCAAAATCTGTACTTTTACATCAAAAAAACTTATTTTAAATAACTTGGAGATTAATGCTGATCAAAATGGAGTCGTAAACTTTACGAAATTTATGCCATTTTAAGCAGCTGTAAAAACGCGCAAATTTTATGGATGATACGATTGGATCATTACAAATATTATACCTGTTGCCACTTTAGATGATCAGCTTAACCAAAAATATAGTAAACTGCAACAAATTTGTTTTAAAAATGTATATATATCATAAGATACCTAACGTATTTATGCTTAGATAAGACAAATATATAATTTTTATTACCCGTAATTAAATGGCAATTTCAAGGAAAAGATATTCGAATGGAACAAAAATAAAAATCTTACAGTAGAAAAGCCGAAATAACAATACTGATTCTACTATGGCGGCATTATTAAATGTAACACCAAACATAGTATCAAAATGGTGGAAAAATATTATCAATATTATAATTCCAATAGGTCAGCTCTGTCCCTAAATTTGGGAAGTATTCCAAAATTTGCAATTATTGACATCCCAATTTTCGGGATTATCGTTGAAAGAAGAAATAATAAGAAAACGGTATCTGTGAGGGATGTCATTAAAAAATGTCAAGAAAAAGATACTTTATTTAGTGAATTAAGTTTTAAAAATAGGCAAAAATATGTAACAGATTTCTTCAAAGAAATAGACTTTTAATTCATAGAAAAACTATGAGGTGTAAAGCATACAGCTGACGAATAAAATATCAGAAAAAAATAATTTTGCTAATGGAATAAAAAACATTTATGGGACAAAATTCATATATTGAGTAAAAAAAAATAAATATGGATCAAACTGGGGTAAAAGGGGACACTGCCGACATTCAAGCATTGTAATAAGGGGGGGGTTCAATCGGTTCCCATAGAAAGAGTAAATAATATTGGAAGGGTCACATTGTTTTTGGCCGTAACATCAACAGGGGATAAGCTGAAGCCCTTCATAATTTATAAAGGCAAATTAACAGGCCGAGTAGTAAAAAAATGTATAAAAAAAGAGAATATGCATCCACAAAAATGCAAGTATATTGTTTAGAGCAATGCATAAACTAATAATGATACCATGCTTTGTTGGATACGTATAGTCCCTACTCCAGTCATAATATTGTATTGGCAAAAGCATTACTGCTTGTTAATAGACTCTATTACTGAACATACAACTCCAGTCATACAAGATGCATGCAAGGACCTTGGTATTTTCTATTATTATATTCCCGGTGGTCTTGATCAGATGTTTAACTAATTGATCTGCGTTCAATGGCTCGCTCGAACATTAAATACGGGTGAATAGCACAAGAGAGAAACATGGTATTTTGAACATTACTGCACGAAGCGAAAAAATAGCGTATGTAAAAAACAAGGCATGGGAGCAGATACAACAGAAACTTGCATCAATTTCTGTAATGTGATAAGAAACATGCTTATCTTATATAATGAAAAAAACCTTTTAAATTATGAAATGGATTTTTATTATAAAAGCAAATATTTTTATTAGAAACATTGTTTTACTTTTTTTTATTTTTTTTTTTTACAAAGGTTGTCTTATTCAAGTATAAATACGGTAATTAACTTTGTTACAAAGGAAATAAAAAAATGAATTATTGGGTACCAAAGCCTTCATGAAAAACGTTGGCCTTGCAATTCACAGCATTGCATCCGTTTAGTAGCTACGTACTAAGGAAATATACAACAGGCTTTTTTGTTCTGGGCGTATACATGATTTCTATGGTTTTCTGCTATATCACACGTAGAATTTATTACGGAATCGCTTGCTAGATATAAACAAAAAAAACAACGAACAATACATTTCTAGTGGCGGATAAAAAAAAATACCTAAAAAAGTATAGCAGAGTTGTTTGATGGCCAATTATAGGGTGTTATTCCAATCAATTTAATCTCCCAGTAAAGCTTTATTATTACATTACAACTATGAATCTCTGATAACTAAGGTATAAACGATTATGGAAAAATACACATAGATTAAATTAGCAGGTCTCTACAAACTAGAACACCTGGGCTATAGTTTATTTACTAATAAAAACAAACAAGTAGAATAGTAAATATGAACATTTTGACAGATGTGTTAAGATGAAGAGTTTATACTGAGCAAGAGATAGATAAAAATTACATTTGTGATACTTGACACCCTTTGAGACACAAATAATTCGGTAAATGCGGCACGTTTTATAAGATCTACAATAAAAAACTTAGGCACTCTAAGGACAGGATTTGAATTTTATGTTTGGTAGAAACCTTTTAAAAGAAATTACAAAAAACATGATCCCATAAAAAGATAATTAGCAGCAATGCTAGAAAAGGCAAGTGCTCGCATTTTGGAACAGCGATCGTATAATATTGATGGCAACGTAGACAATCTAATGCAAACAAATAAGAATCATGCCATAATATTAAACAAATCAAACTGAGGTTCAACATGAAAAAAACTATTAAAAAAATATAGTTGACAATATAAGACAACGGAAAATACTTAAGGACACAAAAAAACAAATAAAAAAAAATCTTACACGAATCAATTATACTAGTTACAGTTGTGAGCGGTTTTAAAGTCAGTCGCGATTTATTTTGAATGACTTAAGATGTTTTATAGAGACTTTAAACTTTGAGCCATTTTTATTTGTATTATTAAAAGTTTACTGTTATGATATTAACACGATTAAAAAATATAGTGAAATAAAAATAAATTAAATAACAATATTTTCAGGCATAATATATATATTTCAACATATTGCAATATAGTGCTGTCATTTTTTTTCATAAGCATAACAATATATTTTAAAAATGCTCTGGTTATATTTCCGTGATTAATGCACTTAATGTGTGCTGCGACGTGTATATTTTTCACGATCTTGTATTTTTGGTTTTTTTTTTAGTTGGGTATTCCTTTCTATTTTGTATATATGTTCATTATGTAAAATAATAAACCATGATATAAACAAATTTTCCGTGTGTCTTTCAGATTACTGTATTACATGCGTACCTATCTATGGACTCTTTTTTTTATATTCTTGTCTCATTTATATCTTTATCCTCATATATCTGCTTAAAAAATCTGCATTTGGTATCTGATCGCTCTTTAAAATTTCAACACATAAATATTGCCCCTTGATTTTGTCATAAATTTAATTTGCGGCTTTTGTTGTCTTGTTATTAAAAATATACGCAATTACTTTATGATCCGATTTTATAATCAACTTATTTGGTCCTATTATCTCAAAATATACATATTCCCAAATCGTAGCTAGGCCTTCTTTCTCTGTAATGCCAGTATGTAATTCTAGTTCGTTTAATATTCTGATAGCATATTTGACCAGACGCTCAATTACGTCTTTGTGTTGCATCAAAAAGGACCCCTAAACACACCTTACAGCGTCCGTGTATAGTATTAAATCTTGCAATCCATATTGCAGTATCGACACTCTGATACTTCATTTATATTCCAAAAATTCCTTGTATGTTAATTTTTATCTCTATTTCGCGTCATTAAAATCTAGTTTCCTTAACAGTAAATTTAAAAGTGGTGCACATCTGTTACACCATTCTGGACTGACATTTCTTAATAATTTAAAATTTCGTAAATTCTTGTATTCCTTTGTGTTGTCGGGCGTCGACATATCTGTCTATATCTATAACTTTCCATTTTTTTTTTATTTTTGTCATTTATGTATCCCCAAAATGTAATTTCCCGCCTTTATATACCTTTTACGTTATGTTTAACCTAGAAATTGGTCAGTTCTGTTTCGTAAGTAGCCTATCTTATTTTTAATCATGCTCTTATATAGTCTGTTTATAGTCATCAATGTCATAGATGTATTTAAAGCAGCGTATTCCTATCTCGTCTCTTACAACTTCTGTTTTTAAAGCGTTAAAAGACCTTTGCTTAATTTTTTACTGCATTAGAAGACGTACAAACGCAACGCTCCTGTACCCACTTTTAACGCTGTTATATTGCCATTTTGCTTGTCAATTAAAATCTGTAAGTATGCGTCTTTTAAATTGAGAGTAGAAATTAGTATCTGCTGGCAATTTTATGTCAATCTCCATACCATAAATGAGGTGTAGATTTCCCTGTTTGACATAGTATACAAGTCATCTGAAAGTCATAGTAAATCTGATTCTATCCTTTTTTTTCGAAAAATAAACTTAACTATTATAAGTTGAAATTGCAGCCTCGACTATTCCTCTTCATATCATCTTTTAAATTTCAATTTCAATTTGATTCTTCAATGCCAGTGTGTATTTGTCTCGGCCCGTCAACAAACTGATTTTTAGGCTAAGTGTTTTTTATATGTAGTTATTCAAACCCCTTGATTTTTTTTTTAATAGTATAAATTTTACTATATTTACATTCGATAATGAGTTATCTGAAAAAAAAGACCAATCGTAATATTTCATTTTTACAAAGAGTCATTTTATTATAGTTCCAAGCCAATATAATCACTCATATTAATAAAAAATCTCTATCCTACAATATTTTTTTCATCCATACAAATTCTATTTATGTGCTTTAATCCACTGTTGTTTCCCATATTCTCTTAGTTTAACGGTTTTGATTACGCCTAGATCAACCTTTACTTCTGTTTTTTTTCAATCCTTTATATATAATATTAATCCCGTCTATATATCCATAATCAATGATGTTTACCTCTTACTTTAGTTTAACGTATCGCCGCATATTCACACGCTAAAAAACTTTCAACAACGTTTTTTTTCTATTAGAAACTTTGCAAATTTATAGGACAAGTACTCCTAATATTCCCTTGTTAGTTTCAGCCAATACATATGATTTTTTTGTAACCCTTAGCATATGTTTTTGGTTTATGCATTCTTCTTTCTGTCGGTTTGTTGTTTTTACCTCTGCAGCTGCAATCTTTTAGCTCGTTTTCGTTGTTATTTGATAGAATCAACTGATTTCGGATCTTTCAATTAGTGTTTCTTGTTTGATTGCTAAAAGGATTTACTGGCTTCTACACCACCCTTCGTACTAGTGTTCCTCATCCCCTGTAAATAATTTTAAACTTTATTATTGAGGCTCGGTATATTCTCTGTTAGTTTGCTGTCGGTAAACCCCCGCAAAACTCCGAATCAAGTATATCAAAAATTCGCTTTAGTGTTATATATCTTTATTTACGTATTAAGTAAAGAACTCTATTGCCTGTGACCTTCAATACCTCATCCACCCATATATATGCATAACCACGTCTTTTTTATAATTGTTATAACTTTCCAAACCCAAACGCCACATTATCTGTATTCAGCGTGATCGTATTCTTTTTTCCTTGTGTTTAAAAAGCTCACGTTCCTCAATCTAGTGTTTCGGTTCTTTTACTCCTTAACTAATAAACCAGTTTTCTTCTTCTTATGCCGGACAAACATTGTTGTCTGCTACCGTTTTTCGTAATCTTTGTTGGTGTTTAGATTATGACGCCATGTTAGAAGACATTTTAAAAATAGATATTTATTTAAAACTCACTCTTTTTATGCTTAATAATTGATAAAAAAATTGATCTGATCTGATAAGATTTATTAATTTCTCTTTTAATATTGATTATAGAAAGATCACGAACTTATGTACTCTCTACGTTGTATTTTTTCTTTCTAATTAAATACATGCAATCCATTTAAGATAGCTCTTAGCAAAAGAATGATCCCCATTCTTAAAACATGTGTACAATTTTTAAAAAATCTCCTGGCAAAGTTTTTCGGATTTAAGATGTAATAAACGCGTTACGTATTGCTTTTTGGCTAATATTGCGGGCTGGGCGCTGGCTATGGGCTGGGCGCTGGCTATGAGCTAGGCGCAAATAAAGGTCTAGACGCAAGTGACGGTCTAAGCGCGACTACCGAATTTGCGAAAATTAGTAGGCGGCCATGTGTGGCGGTCTAGGTATATTTGGCGGCTACGCGTGAATGGGGAACTGGTGCGGAATAAAGGCTGGGCGCTATTTGCGCCTTGTGACGCCATTAATTGTTGCAAAAATACATTAAACAACTTAAAATGTATTTTTTTGTGTAGAAGATTAAAAGTATATTTGATTTTTCTGTTTTGTGTTTACATAGGTTCGGGTCTTTTATTTGTAATTTATTTTAAAATAAGGGTCTTATAAAATGTTTGTGAAACACATTATGTACAACGAGCGCGTTATAATAACAATAAACTGCCTGCTTGTTTTTCATATACAAATTTGATCTACGAAAAGCAAAATCATAAGTAGTTTTACATATTTATCTGGTAAATCTTGCCTTGAAGCAATAATCAATATAAATTTATACATTAAAAAGTAACATGAAAAATTTAAAAAGAATATAAAAAAAGTATTTTTATTAGAAATAATTTGTTAAATGCCACTTAAAAAAACTAGTGCCTTACCCAGAGGCGGATATAGAAGGATGAGGGAGCGGGTTCCCAGGGGGCATGGGCATCAGGGGCCCCGGTTAAGGGGGCCCCAAAAACTTATATAATTAAGACCTGTTTTTTTAAAAAGAATTAACGAACTAGTTTTTGCAAGTACAAAATTAATATGTTTCTTTCAAAAAAAAATTTAATACAAAAGCATTCCAATTTATTGGGTCTGTTTTTTATGTATTATTAAAAGCAAATTTTGCAAATCTATACGAGAAATATGAAAGATTTTTTAAGAAAACCTTTTTTAAACTTGTATAGTAAAAAAATGTATATTTTATTATAATCACAGTAAAATATGATAATTACACAAAGTTTCGCATAATTTCTCGTAAAAAACTATTGTTTAGCACTTATTTCTACATCATCCGAAATTACGACAAACAAAAAAATTTAACGAAAATAAATGTTTAATGTTTTCTTTAAGAAACTGCATGATTGAGTTTTTGTTCCACGGTACACTGTTTTTATAGACAAAAAGGTATGTTTCGGTTGCAGATTTAGTAAAAGCGACTTGTTTACTTTGATTCTTGCAAGTTTCCTCACTACAATTATTTATTCCATGTTATACCTCTTTGCAATCTCAAACCATACAACAGACAAATTAAACGTTTTTTGCAGCTAATATAGCTGCGTTATAGCGCTTTTAAAAAAGACAATCTTTTTTTATATGACAGTTTAAACCGTGCTTATAAAAAACGCTTCATCTAAAAAATAAAAATTAAAAATATATGATAAAACATGTTATGTTGCAATTTTTCATGATGTTGTTTTTTTTTGTCTTAATTACACTATTTTACTATTGAACTACAATTTACTTTGCTGTTTTTTGTAGTTTTTATAGTAAAAATTGCATCCAAGTTTTTTTTTTAAATTTACCTGTAAGTCACGTTTGACAATTATGTAGTAAGCTTGGTATTTAATTACGCATTTTTTTATTTTGGTTTTTTTTGTATAGACAAAACAGAAAATGAATCGTATGGAATTTTGTTTGAAAAAACAAAAACTGTCTTAAAATGTACATTTTTACTAAGTTTATAGTTTATCTGCACATATATAAAGCCAAATTTGTTTTAAACTTAATTTTTTTGGTGTGTTTTACCTATATGTTCTTTGGATTCTATGTATACTTTTTTTAAATTTTATGTTTTTTACATTATAAAAATATAATGAATATACGCCAAAAAAGACGAAAATTTTTTCTGCTGACTAATAAAACACAATTCAAAAATTTAAATGAAGCATCTATAGCAATAAAAATTTTCATCGGATTACTGTCGTCCATTTATAAAATTAAAAAAAAAAAAATAAAATGGGGCCCCAGAAAAAAAAGT
>JAQFYM010005491.1:0-13214 GCA_034694785.1 Agrenia bidenticulata
TTTTTATCTTTCTTTTTCATGGGAGAGCCACCAAAATCCATTTCATGTATTTTTCCCTTTATATCAATAGATTCGTGTCTTTTATTTGCCTCTTTATCAACGGGCTCTTCTTCTCCTTCAATTTTTATGTTTTACCTTTGTCTCGATAATCATAATAGGAGAAATTGAGGGATCGGATATAAAAAGAGGCTTTAGTTTAGAATACAACTTTCAGCGGGGTACACTGTTGCCGCTTATTTTTTCATCTGCATCGCATTTCCGGAACCTCTTCAAAAGTTAATTTTATTAGTCTTTGACATCATCTTTTATAAAGTTCGGATTCAATGCTGATGCAAGTTCAGCCCATAGCTCTTTTATCTTTAGAGCATTTCCTTTGGCACTGGCGAGTTTGTCAATCCATTATGGACTGTGTCGCATCTGTACCAAAGTCAACTGGTTTTCGTATGTCCATTCTTGTATTATCATTTTTTAGGGGTATCTATTTAAAAGTACCATTGGAACAAAAAAATCCAAGGCTTTGAGGGTTGGAACTTTTCTGTCCAATGGAATTTTTTTTTCCATAGGAATTTTTATTCATTGGAACATAAAAATAGTTCCATTGAAAATTATTTTTTTCCATTGGAACTTTTACCCCATTAATTTGGGCCTAAGTTTTATATTGGAAAAAATTAGATACACGCCCTAAATAAGGTTTTTACCATACCTTACGTAACGCGTATTTAATCCAACACGCACAAGTTGACTTCTAAGTAACCAAATTTATTAATATTTTTTGTTATGCCAGTATGCATACTATAGTCAGGCAACAACAATATAATATGTCAATGTTTACTATGCTCATTCTATTACAAAATAAAATCTCTTCTTACTTTCGTTGTCGAAATACCGTATTCTCGGCAACAACTTTGTTTTTTTTTCTTCTAGTATAATACATAAAAATAAACAATCTAATTTGTAATTTAGTACTTTTTCTATGTTGCTTATACTTAAAAGTACTAATATATACGTATAAAAATAGCTCGGACAATATTACAGGTATTGTAAAAATGTTAGTCTCTTGCCTGGTCCAATAAAATATTAGCCATTCCTTCGAGCGACAAAAAATAAGTTCTATATAGTAAATTTAGTAACATACAAGCTAATGTATAATAGATTCCCTTGTGTTGATAACACATTAAGAAGATTTTCAATACTAATAAGACCAAAAAAAACTAATATTAATCTAAAATAAAAGAAAAATTGGTGCCAAAATATACATATAGGTCTAAAAACTAGTCAAATACCTAACGGGGAAATTAAATTGTTACCTATATGCTAGGGATAAAAACCTATGGGTAAAAAAAATCCACGTCTATTAATAATAAAAAAATAAGTTTTACAATCGAGACAACCTTTTCAAAAATAAAGACATACAGTCGTCAGGTAACACTTTCTATATAAGGTTTTCTAACAGTTTTTTATACCCCGTTAAAAAAATAGACGACTACACTCGCCTTACGGCAAGTTTTTTCCTAACCCATTTTTACATGCGTGTTTATATTAAAGACATCAAACGTATTTAAATTGTAAGACTATCCTTCCATTTTTCATTTAACCTTTAAAATTATATTTTTTGTTTGTGTAAACACGGACTTTATATCATAGTAAATAATTGAAAAAATTTGCGTTTACAAAAAAGTCTCAAGTGTGTGAAGTTAAATGACTTTTAAAAAATCAATAGTTTATGAGGAGTGTTACAGTGAATTCTTATAAATTGGAAAAAAATGTCTGACAAAAATTCTATTGTTTTTGTTGGCTGAGGAGATTTAAATTGTGTTTTTTCTGTGTCAAGCGTCTAGTAAATTATTTGTTTTATATTTTAAATTTATTGGTTCAACGGTTCTAGTAATAAACAAAAATACATAAAAACACTAAAACCACTTTATTGTGTTTGGCCATATTCTAAATTTTATTAAGTCATATAATGGCACATGTATAGCTTTTGTATAATTATATTTTAATAGCTATCTCGCCAATATATAGATTTATTCACTGTAATGGCAATATACGTCCCTCAAAAATGTATTTTTGTCGTCATTTATTATTGCCTAGCTTTCAATAACAAAAAATTATTTGCTATCTTATAATAAAAACTTTTTACAAAGCATAAAAATCTTCTTTTTGTTACGTACATGTGTTGTAATACATGCAAATGATAGTCGTAGTTTAAAATACCGTATAAACTAATATATAATACATCGCATATTATAAACGTACAAACTTTACATATAAAAAAATAAAATGTGGTATTAGCAGTATGTTGCTGCAGATCTCATTTTTGTGTTACACGTATTTATATAATACAAAAACGGCGCTATTTTAAACAAAACACATGCATTTTTATAAAGATTATAAGCGCGAAAAAAATAATCGATACATTAGACCACAAAACAACAATATATTGGATAATTATAAAATATATTATACATAAAAAATTACAAGAAATATTTAAACAATATATATTTTGAGGTTTGTGCTTGCAGTTTTTTGATTGAAAAATTTAGAAAAATAAGTTACTTATCTTTTAAATATTATTTATTGAAAAAGAACTTAAAAAATAGCGAACAAAAAAAAAACAACACTACATCTTTAAAGTAAGTTAAAACACTTCAAAATACCTAAAATTTGACAGATAACAACAAAAGTATATTCATTATATATTCGAACGTAACAATAGTTCTTTTTTGCATCGAAAATTAACAGAAACACACAAAAATACAAAAAAAAGTACACAAAGGGGAAGAACAAAACCTTTTTTTTTTAGAAAAAAACCTACAAAGTGATTTTACATCCTTACGGCTGATCAGTTTACAAAAAGATAGCCATAACAAAAATGATATCTTCTAAGCCATTTTAAAAATAAAAAATAGTTAAATACGTATTTTGCGCAAAAATCATTACTTAAATTTTTAAAATTTTTACCCATTTCTATGTCTTTCACAAAATACTTTTAAGTTTATAATATAAAAAAAGTTGTATTGTTTTTTACTTTGTATAGATTAAAACGCTGACACGTTATCGATAGTTTTTAATTTTATGTACAAAAATAGGTTTTTATTGTAGTTGAGTATAGAAATAGGTAATCTCTTATTGCAAGTGTGTGTTGTTTACCCGCAGGTAAATTCTATACACCTAAGGGGTATTTTTTTCTCTAACGTACGAAAAAAATTATGTCCAAGGGATGAGGTGTAAGCCAGACAATTTTTTTGACCAGAGCTAGTCTGTGTTTTTTTTTTACAAAAATACGGGTTAACAACACGGTTTAAAACGTGCAAAATAAAAATTATTTTTTTAAAAAAAAAATTCTCAAAGATTTTTTTTCTATTTTTTTGTAATAAAAACAATATTCACAAAAATAAACCCTTTGACTAAATATAGGCGCAAGTATATTTAAAGGAAGGAAAGCTCAACCCCTATCTTCCCTTCATTGATACGCCACTGCCGAAAGGTATTGTAAAAATTATACTTCTGAGGTTTAAAGTATACCCCTGGGTCTGTACTAGGGTGTCTAATCACGGGATTCGTGACTAAAATTTTGGGACTATAATTTTGAGGTTTAGTCTCAAATCCCGGGATTATTATTTTTAGAAGAACGTTATTAAAAATTTTTGTGGAATTCTTGTCAGTATTTTTTTGACATCTAAAAACAGCTGCTTTATAACGCAAAAACATATTTGAGCAACACATTTTATAGAATGCATAAAAAAACACTATTAAAAATATTTAATATATGGTTTATTTTGCTTTCAACTGTATAACAAGAAAGCCGAAAATATTATGTCAAGAACATGTTTACACGACACACATTACTAGTCATATGCATAAAAATCCTTTTTATGCGCTTTTTATATGATTGGCTAGGTTCAAGTCATAATAGTTATTTTTATCATTACATTTGTTTTTTAACCTTTATTTCTAATGACCAACCTACATAAAAAATGCTTTTTGCTTAGGTATTTTAATGATGTTTAGTCCCGGAAAAGTGCCGGATCCCGGGGTTTTTTGTTTTTTAAATCTCACATCCCGGGATTAAAAATTTTAAAGAGAATCAAAAACTCTACTCTTTACGGAGAAAAAAAACCCCTGTGTTTGTACTACCCTTGTTTTTACTTTTTTAAAACCCCTGGGTATATACTTTCCTTACCTAAGGGTATAAAAAACTTAAAAAATGTATTTCCAAAAGTTTCCATACCCTTGGGTATTTGATACTGCTCTGATTAAAAACCGTTTTTAACTTCTGGGTACAAAAATATACACGACCATTATATGATCACCAGGCCTAATAAATTTTGGAAAAAAGCCGAATCCCCAAATTTCCCTAATTTGCGACAAAATGAGCACTTTGTATGTCATTTGCAAAGGATTTGAGTTTCTACTACAAAAAAAAAATTTTATGTGTTTTTATTTTGTATGTAAATTCTAATTTTAACATTTTTATGTAGATTTAACTTTTTACCATAAAGTCTTAAGCTCCTTAATTTTTTCTGTGCTAATCATAAAAAAAAAAAGGCTTTTGAACTGTAAAATATAGGTTTTGACCATTATAAGGAAAATGTGCCTTGAAAATAATGACTCAACTAGTTTTTTTTGCGAATAATATATGCATAATCTACATTTAGATGCAAAGAAACTTAAATATACATTTGACCTGGCAAAAAATACTACCGACAGAAGTTAACGTAATTATATGCATTTTTAGACTTTGCCTGCTGTATTTTACGCCTCAATTAATGTTTACAACTTTTGTTTTATGTGCAATGCCAGAGGTGGATTAAAGGCGGAGTTAGAGCACTGGGGGCATGGTACCGTGGCCGTTGGCTTAGGATGTCTCTAAAAGTAATTTAAAGGTGGCCAGGCGCGTAGCTATGGGGAGTGGATAGAGGGGGGTAACAGAAGCGCACCTAGAAAAAACAATGTGTAGCCTAATATAAGGGGAACTTTTTGGGGGCGTCAAAATGCACAAAAAAAATATTTTCAAGATTTTTTTTTGCATTAAATACATCAATTTTTGGCAAAAATAGAAAAAATATTTGTTTGTCGTTTTAGCCAGATTATTTTTTTGTGCCCCTTTTTAAAATAATGTAGCCTACGCCACTTTAGGTGACACATTTAATGTGTAAAAAACAATAAATTTTACACTTAAGTGCCCAGAGTCTTTTTAAAGCTTTTTTAGACTTACATAGATGCCCAAAGTATATTTAGAGACGCCCGAAAAAAAAATGGCTTTTGCCCATATCTTTTACAAGATTATGAACGTAATTGCAATAAAACATTATATTTAGTATTTTTTATTTCAAACCTTCTCTTTTATAAACATATGAATTCAACTTCAGTATTTTTGAAGATTGCCGTCAACCCTTCTAAAAGGAACAACCAGAAAATACATGCCAGGACATAAACTTAAATTCTACAACGTGTGCCGGTGTTTTTTAAAGTGATCAAGACCCACGCATATA
This sequence comes from Agrenia bidenticulata, assembly GCA_034694785.1. NCBI lineage: Eukaryota > Metazoa > Arthropoda > Collembola > Entomobryomorpha > Isotomidae > Agrenia > Agrenia bidenticulata. The sequence goes on from JAQFYM010005491.1 coordinate 5,496, forward strand.
TCTTTCTAGTTTTCACAAAAATCATATAAACGTCGTCTGTTTACCGTGGGCACTTAAGGTCAAAGATACCTAGTATCTGCAATTGAAAAACGCTATTTTTTATATAAAATAAATATAGATAAACGAGCATATAACCTCTTTAAAAGCTTTTGGTGCTATAATTTATACACATCTTGCGCAAAATTAGTTTTTACAATATATAAGATTCTTTAATGATACATTTTAATTCTAGTTTTTATAGACAAAAACATTTATTTTTATCATACGTAATGTAACTTTATTTATCAAAAAAACTTTTGCCGATAATGTTCTTTTACCTCTAATCTGTATAAATTCTGCAAAAATATCCCTAATTATATACAAAAAAGAGAGTTACCTGTTCTAAAAAAAAACTGCATGGATTTATTTTTTTGTTGGTTACAATTTTTATAAAACTGAAAAATAAGTTAGTAGTTTACAGTTTGTCTTTAGAATTAAGAACTTATTTTTATATGCAAGAAAGGCTTGCTATATTTAATTCAAGCTTTGGCATACCCCGTCGCAATGTGAAATTGCCCAAACAAATAAAAACTGAGTATTTACTATTATATTACATTTGCAGTTTAGCACTTTTGTCCTTTGAAACATCATGGATATGAAAGGTTTAATTGTTTTCTTTTTATAGCAATATCTTTTGCACAATTTTAAAAAACGCGGTTTCTAAAAGTTTATCTATACTACCTGTTGCTTATAAATTGCGTACGCAAAAATACACAATTTTATTACAAATATTATGCATTGTTTATGTTTCCATCTTATAAATTGCGTGTAAGTTTTACTTCTTATTGTGAATTTCATTTACTGACTTTTACGTGAACTGTTATACAATTTTCTTGTGTGTTTGTATTTGCAAGGCTGTAGTCTCACGAATCTTTACTGCAAGGTGATTGTGTTGTAATCATAATGGGTAAAACGTAAATTAGATCAAATATACATAGTTAAAGCAAATTTACATATAAATTAAAAATTAATTTAAGGAAAATTGTTTCGACCATAGACTGATGCATAGTGCACTTGCCTTAGTCATTGTATTCTTTATATATCCTTTTTACATTGCATTATATTTTTTACATGTAAATAAATATAATGAATATACGCCAAAAAACAAAAAGTTTTTGGCTTTATATAATATAAAATATAGAAATTTTAGATAGCAACATTATATAAAAAAAAATTGATTTTTTTTTCACTTCTACCACGAAAAAATTCTAAATGTAATGGAAGGTTTATAAAAAAAAGTGCAGCAATGCCATCTTATATGTAAATGAGCTCCTCTGGCTATTTCCTTTTTATGGAAATTATTCATTTTTTTGTCAACCCCATTAATAACAAATATTCTACAAAAAAAATTCATTGGACTGAGTGGATATATTACGCGACAAATTGTCTCTTGTTAAAATTAGTTTATCATTTTAAGCATTTTTTTTCGGTAGAAAAATACGATGTGAAAAAGTCGACCTTAACGAATAAATAAGAAAAATTATATTCATAGTATATTTTTGGCAATTTTTCCGCAATGTAAAATCTTCTAAATAATAAATTTACATTCATTTCTTTTTTTTTTTTTTTGGTTTGGCGTACTGTTTTTCTATAGATCACGGTTATTAAATTTTATACTAAGAAGTGGCAGAAAAATTACATGAACCTGCACCCAGATAAAAAGAATCGATATATAAAAACCCAATATTTTTTGCATGGCGCTTGCTTATCTTCTGTATATTAAAAATTTTTAATACCGTATTTAAAAATTATGTCTATTTGTCTTATTAAACACACACTGTATGTCCCAAAACTGTTAAATTCACTATTTCGTCTAGTTTTGTAAATTGCGGTCATTTTTCCTACATTCATGGGCTAGTAAAATGCGTAGCAGTAAAACTAAATATAAACGAACGCAGTAAGGTTTTCTATTTATTATTTTGGGTCTGTTTTCAAAAAGGATGTGTGTCCCCAAGACTTAAATTTTATTTTTTATGGTTTTTGAGGAATTCGGATATTTTTATCAAATTTCTTAGGCCGGATATTGCACGCTGTTTCTTTGTAAAATTACAACTGTCTAGTACTTCTTAAACAAAAAAAAGCATTTTTTGGTAGATAAATTTACGCTATATGTGCTTAAACAGTGGAAATACGTATATTTGTTAGACGTAGGACACTAAAGATAAGGAAGCTGCAACAAAAAAAACCCCCCTTGTTGTTATTTGGTCAAGAAATTTACAAAAAATTGTTAATACAACTTTTATATAAATGCTTTGCGGTTGTATCTGTAGGCCTCAGATAAAGGACTCCTTAGAATTCAACCGTGCACTTTTTTGCGAAAAAACGTGCCCCTCTGGCTACGCCGCTAGGCTATAAACACAAACGTTGTTTTATTAGTTTATTTTTTGTATAGCCCTGGGCTATTTTATTATTGTTCTTTTAAATTATTTAAAAAAAATCTTAGAATAGCGTTTTTTTAATACAAACGAGGCTTAAGTATACGTTATAAGTAGTGATAAATTTAGTGATAAACACAGCATACTAAAATCTTTAATTTACGTTTTTTTAGTACAATAAAATATTATTTTGGTTTTGGTAAAATAAAAAGAATTTTTAACTATTTTTTCAATATACGCCAATTGTACAAGACTTATAATATAGACGCTGCATTTGTGCTTATTGTAACGTTTGTCTGATATTGAACATATATGAGTTGCTAAAATTGCTTTAAATTTCATTTTTTTTGTAAAACTGGTATTTATAATTAAGGCCGGTATAACGATGTTTGGGACCCCCTCGTATCTTTTTTGTACTGACTCTACATTATTTTTTTCGTGCAAAAAACTGCACCGTATTATTATTTAGAATTTGTGACGAAACTTGTAAAAAACTTTACATGAATTACAAGACAAAAAGCATAGTAAAAGACAATAATTTATAATTGTAATTTCTACATGTAAATGGCTGTCTTTTGTCTAATATTGCCCTCTTAATATACGTTTTTGCAGAAAAGAACTATGACCGTGTTTTTTTTATATTTTTTATACAATTTGTCGTTTTTAACCAAAATTATCTAATAATTTGCTCACTTGAGACAGAAAACTGTGCAAAAAACACATAAAAACCATATTGATATGTTTTTTTCGCAAAAAAATGCTGTTTTTTACTTGTAAAATGTCAGGCTGCAGTTAAGTATTTCTAATGAATTTTTTTTATGTAAAACACGTTATTTTTTTAACAAAAAAAACCTATAGTTTTTTATCATATTGTAAGAAACGAACTAGCCCATAAAACTTTTGTAAAATTTAATTAATTTTTTTATTTTAAAAACTTTTATTTTTACAACTTGTTATATATTGTAGTTAGCCAAAAAAATTTTAATAAAATCATTTTTTTTTTATAAATAAGTCTCTAATATTGCTGTGGTTTTTTTTATGTTTAGTTCAATTGTAATCTAATCTGAATTTTTTACTTGGATACAATACTTTGCATTGAATATGCTTAGAAGTATAGATTGTTTTTATTAGCATATTGTATCTTTCTAGGCGTTAAAATATTTTTTTAGCCAAAACAAAATTCAATGCATGTTTTAAGAATACCCACGTACAAAAAAAGTTGTTTTTAAACAGTTTTTGCTAATTTTTAGTAATATTTTATAATAAGTTCTTCTAACAAAGACGCATTTGTTCTTATTTTATATATCGTTTTAAAACTCGTAAAAATGCTTTTAAACAAAAAACTTAATCATTATGTTTCAGTAGACTGTTTAGCAAAAAAATGTTATTCAACGATTCTGTGTGTAAAAGACAAGCAGGGTTCATGTTTAACTTTTGTAAGTATCCTAAGGTAGTAAAATAATAAAAAACATATGCGGTCTCTGATATTTATTGTAATAAACATATTTTGACACAATAATTTTATAAAGACACTTTAAACTGTTCTAAAAAACTGCCATTTTGTGCAATGACGTAAAAGATTTGATCCCATCAGCATGTGAAGTTTTTTATGTGTTTTTACATGTAATATATATAGCGCAGTACAAGCGCTTTTCTTTTGGTATTTTTTTGTGTGATTATTTTTTTGTATTACATATTTAAAGCCACTAATGAGAGATTAAGTATAAAATAAAAAAACAAACTGTAAAAGACGCTGCAAAAAATCAGTTTATAAACAAAAAAAATTGTTTAATTTAGATTGGTGTCGGTTCGTATGGTTCAATCCTGATTCTAGGCAATCTTGTGTCTGGGAAATCCTAATTCTTTAAAATCCTGATTCTAGGAAATATTGATTTAAGGAAACTCTGATTTTAGGAAACCCTGATCTAGGAAATCCTATTTTTTGAAATCCTGATTTATGGAAATCCTGATTTATGGAAATCCTGAATTGCGGAAATCCTGATTTTTGGAAACCCTCATTTTAGGAATCCTGATTTTAGAAATCCTAATTTTAGGAACTTAGGAAAACAACAAAATGCATAAAAAAAGTTCAAAATAAAATTCCTATTTTGGGAAATCCTGATTTTAGGAAACCCTGATAATAGGAAATCCTGATTTTTGGAAATCCTCATTTAAAGAATTTTTTATTTTTTTACCTACAATTTAAGTTGCGCGTAAACTCAACGACACGTCTTAAAAAAGAACAACATCTCCAAGAGCGTATTTACAGAGCCTTTTGTCAAAAAAATACAAAAAACTAAATTAATGGCGTTAACTACAGCAATGCATTGGCAAATGCTATATATTGTTTATTTTGAAAGTATTTTCTATTTCCTTGATTTTTAAAATCTAAAGTAAACTTGCCTCTAACTCTAAACTTACTATACGACTGCCCATAAGTAACCCTATCCCTACTCGTACTTTGTAAAACGTGTACCCTAAGTTTGTTTTTGATTTTACCCTTTCCCTAACCTATCCCTGACTTATCTCTGACCCCATCCGAAACGTAACTGTATACTTACCCTAGCCGTATAGTTAACCTGACTCTATGTAATGCTTGACCTTTTAAAATTTCAAACTGTGCATTTTATTGATTTTTTTTGTGTTGTCGTATTTTTATTAATCGTTTTTTTATTATGGTGCGTTATTACTAAAGCTTTTCCATTTTATAAGCGAGTTCTAACCCCAGGGTGTTTTTTATTGGCCTTTTATATACATCCGTAAATCGTATAACTAGCAAAAAAAGACAAAAACATAACACATCATTTTTACAAATTTGCAACCCTTTTTCTCTTAAAACAGTAATTACTAATTTATGACAATATACAGAATTTACTAGCACAAGAAATTGTAGAATTATAAAATCCAGATATTCTAAAATCAGGATCTCCTATCATCCGGATTTCCTTAAATTAGGGTGACAAATATATGCATTTTTTGTAAAGATTTTCTTTAAAATGCTTCTCATTTTTTACAATTCATAAAATCAGGATTCCTAGAATTAGGATTTTCAAAAAACTGGATTTCCAAAAATCTTGATTCCGAGAATCAGTTTTTCCTAGAATCTGAATTGATTAGAATCAGGGCTTCCTAAACCAACATTTAGCAAAAAAATTGTTCTCTTTAGTCAGTATTTTTAAACCCAACACGCCAAGGGTTTTTAGATTATACAGTGAAAGGTATCAAAAACAGTTTTATTTCTTTCGTTTGATTAGGCTAATTACAAAGCAAAAAAAAAAAAAAACAAAACAGCAAAAAAGAAAACAACTGACGTGTGCAGTGTCTTTTTTTCTGTTCGTATATTTTTAATGGCTTATTTTACACAAAAAAATATACGAATAGCTCTATATCTCAAGAATTTTTTTTTCCTTACTTAATAAAAAATGTAACAGAAAAAAAATGCTGCAATTGCAAGCTCTTTAAAAAACGACCTAGTGACGACTAAGACAAAACAAAAGTGTAGAATATGTAACATACTGCATTTGTCAATCACAAATAGTCGATGATTTTTTTTTTATTTTGTAAAAACCATATAATTAACCGTTTAAAGTTTTAAAGCCATTACATTATATGCATCTACTTATAAGGTGGCAAAAATATGCTTCCCAGACCCTCATATTCTAAAAGCGTAAAAATAAACAAAAAGGAAAAAAATTGACATGCTATTCATTTCTTTTTAAATAAAGTTTTTATAAAGTAAAAAACAGTTTTGACTATTGCATCTTTTGGCATTCAATTTATATTTTTTCAAGTATTGTAATATAAAGATCTCTTTATAGTATAATTTAAAAAATTTATTTTTTTAGCGTAGATAGAAAAAAAACGTTATAAACCTAGTACGCATAAATTAGAAGAATGATTAATATGAAGTTTCTACTATTTTACACTTTTGTTATGTTGTTAAATATGTTCAAAAGTTTTTAAATCAGGAAAATAGCAAAATCAAAAACTTTAAAAGATAAATTTTTGTTTACAACATAAATATGTTAACTTTAGGTACAAATTCAGCAAAAATTTATTTTATAAATTAATTGGTCTTTATTTCATTTTTTAAATTGTGCAGCCCTTTGCTTTTTCTGTCCCTTCTCTTCTCAATTACGACAGCCTTGTGTATAATAAACTGTTTTCCTAACTAGCTAGCAGATAGAAAACAATTTATAGCATTTTATACGTATTTTACACAAGATCTTTTTCTTATATATGCTATTATAGAAAATAAATGTATTTATTTTATATTGCACCATTAATCGTGCCGTTACAAGGTACTTGTAAGCAATTTTACATTGTATACTTTGACTGTGAGTGTATTTTTTATATGCGCAGTCAACAAAAAATCTTAAAATCATTGATTTTTATTGTTATTTTAAATTTAACTTAAGTTAATATTTCTTTTAATGAGATATCTCTCTTTTGTGTCATTTTTGATGTTTTTGCCATTTAATAATTTTTTTATTTACTTTTAAATAATTTTTTTTTTCTCCTAAAAAAATATATTATTGGACAATAATACCGTAAATTGTTTGAAAATAAGGGTAGGTTAAAAATTTAAACCCTCCTTATTTTTGGATTTTTTATGAACCCTTAATGAATCAACAAATTCTATCAAAAATAAGAAAAAAGAAATAGTTATAATATCCGAACAAAGGCCCGTTTTTTTAAAAATTATTTTAAATCAAATGTATCGCAGCAGGAATTTTGCAGAATTTATAATTTGGCTGTATCAACTCTGCAAAATTGGATCTGAAAAGCTAGCAAAAATTATCATCTAAATCAAAACGAGCCTATAAAGAGGGAAGTTGGCGGACTCCATTTTTTAAACAAATTGAAGAGTATCTTTTCAGTAGATTCCTTGACGCTCGTCCCGAAAATTTACCTGTTCATAAGATTGGCTACAGTGTAAAGCACTTAAAAAACATATCACGATGTGCTGATATTTGTGAATCAGAAAGGCCTAAATTCAGTAAAAAGTGGATAAGGAATTTTTGTGAAAGATATTGCTTAACAATCCGGACTGCTAGTAGTTCACGAAATTTGCTTAAAATTGATGAAAAGATAATAGAGAAATATACAAAAGATATCCGACATATGATGAAACGATATAATATATCCTTTTCTGATGTTTTCAAAATGGATGAAACATCCGTTTTTTTTGACCTTTCAGGTCAAAAAACCGTGGAGAAAATTGGAAGCCGCCGTGTGTCTATATGTAAAAATTACGCCAGTAAATCTAGGGCTACAGCTGTTGTTACTGCTAGAGGAGATGGAA
>JAQFYM010005492.1:0-13212 GCA_034694785.1 Agrenia bidenticulata
CAGCCCCTAAATTTCCACGGAACAAATTTAATTTTAGCCCCTGTTCGTGAAAGGGTTAATATACTTATTTAACTTTTTGCCCTGGTAAATAGGGCATTTTTTTGTTTTCCCAACTTAAGAGGCTTTAGTGTTTTTTTATCAAAATACATTTTTTTCTGAAAATAAAAAAAAGTTTTTGTTTTTTAATACAGTGCTATGTGTTTTATAGGGCAAGATATAATACACTCTATAGGGCAAAAGAGAAAAAGATATCTATAAGCTCTATGAATCCCAGTTGAATCAGGCCAGTACTATTGAATTACGGCTTTATGAAGACGAATTTTACTATTTTATTCCATATTGACAAAAAAGGCTTTCCAAATTACTTAATTTATAGGGCATATTTAATTTGGTTCAGTGCCAAAATCCCAATTCCCGAAATCCCCATTACCAAATCCCAAATAAAAATGATCAAAAATTGATCTTCTAGTCATAAAATTCTCCATGGAAATAGCTGTACATTATTCTACAATATAGGCAAAATTACAATGATAAGTCAGATTTAACTTAAAGTGTATTTTTTTAAATTATAACTACATATTATTAATTCTTTTGTCACGTTGCAAGTGCAATTCCTAATAAAAAGCATATATTTGTGTAGTTGTATGGACATAAAAACTAGAACATATAATTTACGCATCCTAAATGTTTCTTTTTTTATAACAATATTACTGTATACTCTATTTAGACATACATTTTTTTATTAAATATAAAATTTGTTTTTAATAAATCGTGTTATTTTTTTTACAACTTGTTCAATTCAATTCCATTGTGTGCTTTTACTACTCATTCTTATTTTATATTTTTTACTTTGGTTTTTTAGTAATAGAAGATCACATTTTAATCAATTTTTATTTTTATTTTGCTTTTGGGAATGGGGATCAGGGTTGCCAAATTGGTTTATTTCAAACCAAAATCCATATTTCTGGTTTTGATTGCATACCCAAAAAAACCATAAACCATATATGGTTTATATGCACTTTTCTAATTTTTATATAAAACGTTTTTATAAACGTTTATAAAAGATTTAAATAGAGTTAATAAAAAAATGGAAGCTAAAAAAGTGAATGTTATATATAATTTATTAATTGAATTATAAAGCTAGATTGATAAATAACCATTTTTGTAAAAAACTGTTTTTCTATAAACGCTTGTCCTAAAGTCGTGGATATAGTTTTCTCAAATATAATTGCATATTTTGTGGTAAAAGCCTCGTGAAAAAAACATAAAAAACTAATTTTAATACAATTTGAAAAACTTATTATACAGAAATACGTTATATGTCATAGAATCATGCATTTGAATCTTGCTAAAAATGTTTTTGTGCGGAAATTAACGTCAATATAGCCGCATTATTTGTTTTTGTGTTTTTGGTAGGTTTTTAGTAGTAATATCAACTTTAAATGCGAGTAATTTTTTTTATGAAAAAAATAGAAGTGAAATTATAACTTAAAATACACGCGGCAAATCCTGGTGCAAGTACAAAAAAATATGCGCGACATGTAATTTTACTGTTATTTGTCGCATTGGCATATGTTTTTTTGCAAAACAAAAGAAACTGTCTTGTATATTACAACAACTTTATATCATCAATACAAACGTACAAATCGCTAAAAGACATATTAAAAATTACTAAAATATACGCTGTATAAATACCGTATATTCCACAAAAACAAACACCCATCAGAACTTGCTTTGGGGATTTTTATACAAAAAAACAGTTGGTTTTACTGGTTTATATTTTTTACAAAATTGGTTTAAATCAAAAAGAAAAGTTGGCATCCCTGATGGGGATTTTGGAAATGGGTATTGCAAGAATGACCGATTTAATTTAGGCTTTATATTTTTTATCGTAGAAAATAGCAGATTATCCCAGAAAATATAGTCATTTCCCAGAAAAAATATCTCCTTCCCAGATAATATTTTAACCAGGGCAAAAAAATACCAGAAAAAATCACGAAATCCCAGAGAATAAAAAAAATTTGTATTTTTGACATCAAAAATATCTAACTTCCCAGAATTTATAAAAAACACTTTAATATATTAAATTTTAAAAATTGAATTGATTTTTGCCATTAAAATATATTAATTGCCAATATTTAACATTGAGAACACTTATTTATAAATACTACTAAATGTAAACATTATAATTAAACAAACGAATGCAGAACAAAAGCGGAATAGAAAGAAAACAACACCGTAAAACGGTCAAACAGGCCCTTTGTAACAATTTACTATGAGATAGGCATTCATAAGTAAGCAAGTAAATAAGTTACACTGAAAACAGAAATCTTGCCGTAAAAGAAGACGAGGACTATTATTTGAACCAAAAACAACGAGATCAAGCAAAAAGATCTCTTAAGAAAGGTGCATGTAACAATGAGGATTATCTTTTAAATATAGGTAGAAGTAGTGATGAAATTGATTCAGAGAACCACATAAATAATTTAGATATAAATAAAGAACGAAATTACAATGAAAGGGAAATCGACACTATACACACAGATCCAACTGCGTTTCCTATACACCATTATCACATAAAATCAATTAATTATGTGGATGAAATTGAGCACAACAGAATTGAAAACATATGGTATGATAAAAAATTTCAAAAGAATAATAATTTGCAGATAGAACAGAAAAATCTACAAAATTAAAATAAAGGGTTTAAACGAAGCATTTCAAGTGACGCTGAAAAAAATATAATCAGAATGAAAGAATATAAAATCAGAATTGGAGCACATCTCTGGGAGGGATGATTTTAAGGAACAATTAGAACTAAACAGACATAAAAATAACGATTACAATGCAAAATTCCTATATTAAATAGAACAAAGTAACAATGATGAAATTTATGCTGCGCCTAGATATATAAATTTTTTACCAATAAAAAACACTGAGGAAATAAAAACCTGGAATAGTAAAAATATACAAGAACATAAATACAAGAATGATAATTTCAATTATGCATTGGATGAAAAACAGTTAACGCAAAAAGATAGTTCAAACCATAAAATATATGAGGTCCCTAATATGTTTGGACCAAGAAAAATATGTAAACCCGGGAATACAACACTGTCATATAAATGTAAAAAACGCTTTTGGCGCAAATATCATAGATCCTAAATTTTAATAACAACAACAGAGTGCGAACTTTTATGACAATATAGAAGAATCGTAAGAGGTACTTAAAAGGTGTAGCATGAAACGCAAGCAAAATGATGATTCTATACGAGACTATACGACATTAAATGGAAAATATATAAATTATACTACAGAAGTTTTTTAAACATACCAGTGAATTACCAGATAGCCCGTTATAATACAAAACAATAATATCGGTACATAAATGAATATAAGAACGAGTTTTTACAACACAGATATAAAGGTAATCAAATGGTGTATCCTTTACTAAGGGACGATGTGTCTTATGCTTTATTATAACGAGTGATAAAAATAGTATTGTATCACAAAATGATATTGAAGAAATTATCACTAATAAATTAATTACAACAGGATAAATTAATGCAGAGGCATATACAAGAAATATAAAGAATATTGAGAAAAGCAACATGATGACACAAAAAACAGCTAACATAAGATCAAATGGATTTTGCACTGTTCTATAAATGATGATTTATTACCGAAAAATTATAATAATAACTTTCGGCATTATCAATCTTGTAACACATCATAAAGTAATAATACTAGATGGTATGAGTGTGCAAACCGGCAAGTCAATCAATTTAAAGCTGTATTAAAAATACAAACACAAAAAGACACGGATACACCTGTGTATCAAGATTATTTGAAGGGACTACAAAATGACAGCAAAACAGATGAAACAAAATTATGTATAAAAACAAAAGTACAAAAAGTATATTGTGCGGGAGAAAGACGTCTATATTTTGCAAGCTTCAACTGGCACCAAAAGGCCTTATTTTACATGACACGAGAATATCACAGATTTGCTATAATTATCGAGTTAGAAATGACAGGACTAGTGTCAACTCGACGCAACTAAAAGCTTAATTTACAGAGAGGAATACAAATGATAAGCAATGCTTTGTATATTTTGATATGATTGAAACACTTCCGCGTTTTTTACAGACATCCGCAATTTTATTGGAAGAATGTGATAAAGTCGATAACTTTTGTGTTGACGCTAACTATAAGCTTTAACATGAAAAATTATCTCTCGGAGTATTCGGCTATACAGATAATGATAAAAAATTATATTTGCTTGCCATAGCTATAATGCCAGATGAAACATATATATCATACAAGTGGTGCGTAAATAAAATTAATACAAGTGTCCAAAAGCTACATAACAGTATTGCGCCAATTTCTCTTGTATCCGACGCGGCCCCCGCTTTGACATTATTAGCTGAAAACACGAAATCAATATAAAAGAGAATCAATTGCTGGTAATATACGAAGAAAAACATAGCAAACTGCGTCAATCTTGTTGATAGCAAGCTAAAGGCAGTGTTTATACAAGATGGATATACATTGCAATTGTCAGTCAGCTCATTATATTATAAAGTTGTGTGTAAGTTATTTGTAAGCAACTATGAAAACTATAATGAATTTAATGGTATATTACCTAGCTTTAAGAAAAACTATTTTAAAACGAATTCTAGATGATACAAAGGCGTTTTTAAATATCACCCTCAACGAACAATGCACTGAAGAGCTTTAATATAGTGCTTAAAAGGAAGTATGGGCATGTTGAAAATTTGCACATTTATCAATTTTAAAAGTGCAATAAAAATAGTGTGAGGGATTACGAAAAACAATATAAAGAAGATATGCCAGAATTAGAAAAGAAGCGTTGTTGCACCAATGGTATAATATCAACAAATTACTTACGCATATATAAAAAAAATGGCCAATGAAGTCATAAAACAATACTTGTGCGTACAAAATATAGCAAAATTTAATAAAAATGAAATAACCATGGTATTTGCAAACCTTAACTTAGAAAAAAACGGCAATTTCAGCAAATTGCGGAAATGAGAGAAATGTATTGCAGTTTATATGTAGTAACACAAGGTCAAAGCTGAAAAGATATTGATTTCACGTGTTGGAATTTTTTAAATCATAAAAAATGTAAGCACGTCTTTTTTCTTTTTAAAGAAAAAAATTGGGAACACTTAATAAATGTTACAGTTATTGTGGAAACGACAATAGAAGGAAAACCAGCTGCTTATAAACCTGGGAATGCATTCAAAAGACACAAAAAAACAAAACAAAAGGTTTTTATTTTTTGCCATTGAAAAAAAAAAATTACAATATAAAAAATACTTAACATTACTGTTAGTTACCGCCCCATATAACCAGCGCTAAAACTTGTAAAAAAATACTAAGATGACCTGCGCCATACAATATTTATCCTGATTTTGGTATCTAAAATGCAGGAAATACGTCTTATAAAAGTTTTAAACAAAAAAGCTAAAAGATATACATAACATTAAACTTATTATTTTTAATTAAAGACGTTTTTAAAACGATTGATTATTTTTTTATAGTGAAAAATTGTTGATTTGGTTGATTTGTATGTTTTAGTAACCGAAAAAAATTTCGAATATGTATTTTTATACAGGTAATTTTTTTTTTTTGGCTATGATTTTTGACCACCCGTGTAAAGTAGTCAATAAGTATTTAAAAAATGCAGATCAGTAGCATTAAAAAACTTAATTTGTTTGCATTTTTGGTTAACTACAGTAAATTTTGGCTGTGTACTTTTATTCAAGTTTTTTTCCTTAATAATATATATACACCCTTATAAAATATAAAACATACAGAAAATAAATGTAAGAATATGCAATTTGTAATCAAAATATGTATACTAGAATTTCAAACAAAAAAAAACATTTTAAATACGTAATATACAGCAGTTACATATTTTTATCTCCTAAAATATAAAAAAACATAAAAACGTAGATATAAGCATTTTTTAAAAGTGGAAAAAGAGCTACTCATGTAGTATTCGCCTTAGTGAGCGCCTAAATGACAACTGGAAAAAAATTCTTTTAACAACAGTATGTTTGACAGGTATATATTTTGTCTACCTACATTATTTAGATACCCTCTTAAAATTTATGTTACCATTATAAAACAATATTATGTATATTATTATATGTTTATGCTATGTTGTATTTATTTACCAGAAACACATTTATGCCAAGCAGTATTTTATCAGTTAATATTTTTACTTTTATAAAAAAGCCTTTATAAAGTGGTACCATTCAGTCTCAAATAAAACTACATGCATATAAAAAAGAATTCCTGTTTTATGGCTTGCATTTGTTTAAATGTACAAAAATTTTGTTTTAAAATTGTTTGCCAGGGAAATATTATACCTATGCATAAATAGTAAAAGCGCTTATAAATCAAGTAGAGTTTCTAGAGCTTTTATATATTAATTATTTTTTAAAGCCAAAAGTAGCCATAAAGCCGCTTAAACAGCCTATTGTAGAATTTTGCGTTTTGTCCACTGATAAATGCAGTTTACGTCATGAGCATATGTTTTTGGGATTTAAAGCCCCCTATGATGTAAAATTTTTAATGAATTTTTATATTAATTATTTTTTAAAGCCAAAAGTAGCCATAAGGGCGCTAAAAAAGCCTATTGTAAAATTTTGCACCTATTTACAATAAAAAACAATTGTGTGATCTTTATCTTTGTATCGTAATTTTTAGCCTCCTCTGATGCAAAGTTGCAAAGGCATTTTTATTTTACTCGTTTTTTAAAGCCAAAGTAGCCAAAAAGCCGCTTAAAAAGCCTATTTTTGAGTTTTGCGTATGTATACACTGATAAGAACAAACTGCAAAGCTGTCGCATGTATCGGAATTTTTCGCACCCTCTGGTGCAAAGTTTATAGGGCATTTTATATTAATTATTTTTTCCAGCCAAAAGTCGCCATAAGGGTGCTGAAAAAGCCTATTCTAAAATTTATCTTATGTTTACAATGAGAAAAACAATTTTATATTGGTTTTTATGTATCGGAATTTTTTGGCCCCTCTGATGCAAAGTTTATAAGGCATTTTTATATAGCTTCGTTTTGAAAGCCAGAAAAAGCCATAAACCCGCTTAAAAGCATAGATGAGTTTTGCTTATAAATAACCTGAATTATACAGTTTTTTATATTCTTTGCTATGTATCGGAATTTTTCGCTCCCTCTGATGCAAAGTTTATAGGGCATTTTATTATTAATAATTTTTCAAAGCTAAAAGTAGCCTTTAGGGCGCCAAAAAAGCCTATTGTAAAATTTTGCTTATGTCAACACTAAAAAAAACAATTTTGTGATTTTTTTTCCAAGAATCGCAATTTTTCGCCCCGCCTGATGCAAAGTTTAAAGGGCGTTTTTTTATTAATTATTTTGCAAAGCCAAAAGTAGCCATAAGACCGCTAAAAAGTCTATGTAAAAATTTGCTTTTATTTACACTAAGAAAAACAATTTGTAATTTTTTTCTATGTATCGGAATTTTTCGCCCCCTCTGATGCAAAGTTTATAGGGCATTTTTATATTAATTATTTTTCAAAGCCAAAAGTAGCCGCAAGGACGCATAAAAAGCCTAGCGTTAAATTTTGCTTATGTTTAAAATAGAAAAACGGTTTGTGATTTTTTTCGTTGTATCGAAAATTTTTGCCCCCTCTGATGCAAAGTTTATAATGCATTTTTATTTTACTCGTTTTTACTAGCCAAAGTAGCCAAAAAGCCACTGTTAAAGCCTATTGTAGTATTTTGCATATTGGTCTACTGCAAAAAAACAGGTTCGTTATTTTTGCTTATGTATCGGAATTTTTCGCCCCCCTCTCGTGCAAAGTTTATAAGGCATTTTTATATTAATTATTTTTAAAAGCCAAAAGTCGCCATAAGTGTGCTAAAAAGGCCTATTGTAGGTAAATGCCTATGCTATCAATAAGGCAATCAAGTTTTTTTTTTTGCTATGTATCGGAATTTTTGCCATCTCTGATGCAAAGTTTATAGGCCAATTTTAAATTGCTTCGTTTTATAAGCCAAAAAAAGCCATAAAGCCACTTAAAAAGCATATATGGGTTTTGCATATGTATACACTAACATAAAAACAGGAGTGTGATTTTTTTCTATGTATCGAAATTTTTTGCCCTCTCTGGTGCAAAGTTTATAAGGCATTTTTATTATTTATTTTTAAAAGCCAAAAGTTGCCATAAAGGAGCGGAAATGCCTATTGTAGAATTTTGCTTATGTTTACAATAAGAAAATTTTTTATGTGATTTTTTTCTATGTATTAGAATTTATCGAACCCTCTGATGCAAAGTTTGATACTCATTTGCATATTTTATGTTTTTAAAGCGTAAAATAGCCATTTGAGTACTAAAAAGCTAGTTCTAGAATTTCTTATAAGTAAGCAAGGCTTTCATGTTTGTGTGATGTATTGGATTTCAGACTGTCTACGTTTAAATTTCTAAGGCATGTTTTTAAAAAATTGTAAAAAGTTTTATAAAGGACCATCAAATGTTTACAGATTCTTTGAAAGTTCAATTCTAAGTAATTTACTTTCCAAAACTTAAATATAAAAAAAAGTTTTTAGTAAAGTACATAAAATTGTACATAATAGCACCTGGAGTTTTTTTGTTCTTAGTTTTTATCTTATATTAAGCTTAACGTTTTTAATCTTATTTGTAAATTTATAAATCATAAAAAGAAAACTAATGGGTAACCAAAATGAAAAAAGTTTACAATGGTTTTTATGAAAATTAGATTACTCGCTATTGTATAGTGTATTTATATATTTTTAAAGAACAAAAGCTATAGCAAAAGCGTCTTAGAACTGTCTAGGGGGCTAAAAATCTCATTTAACACAAAGAAAAAGTCGCAAGCAAAAAGTTTTTTTTATATTATGATATAAAATAATACGGTAAAAAAAATATTATATAACAACAAGAGTAGCAAAGTAATTAATTAATAGTCAAAAGTCACTTAAACTTAAAGTAATGACATTTTTTTTTATATTCGAATATTGCGACATTAGTAAAATTTAAAACAAGTTTATTATGATTCTTTTTTTCTTTATACCTGTAAAATATTTATTAAATTATATTTAGATAATCATACATTTGCGTATTAATTTTTTTAAAACCTGAACATAGCTTTTGAGTTTAAAATTTATGTTCAAATGCAAAGCACTTTTTTTTTATCTAACAACAAAATACGCAGTCGTGTGCAAATCACAGAAATTTGTTACTTTATCTTGTCATTTACCGGTACCTTTAGGTATTCTTGCAACACGTCATCGCTTAAAGACATTTCCCGCAACAACTAAACACTTTTGATGTAATAATTGCATTGCATGTTACTATTTCTTTTTTTACGCGTTTCATATAAATCCATCTCTTTTTGGTAGCTTTTTTGCTGTGCATCTTCAAAGAACTTCTTTCTTAATTATTTGCAATTTTTGTAGAATTTCAAGTGCTGCAGATTTACATGTTAGATCTTTTAGTTCAATTGCATATTCGGTAGCCCTTTTTTGATGACTTATAGTATCCATCTAGCCAGTGGCGTAGCTATGGGGGGGCAGGTGGGGGCTTTGGCCCCCCTGGAAAAAAAAAGTGTAGCCTGAATTTAAGGGGGACGGTCTTTTTCTTGGGGCGTCAAAATGCTGGAAAAATATATTTTTAAGAAATTTGCATTTTAAAAAATTTTCAAAAATTTTTTAGCAAAGATAGAAAAGAATTTTTTTGTCGTTACAGCTTGTTTATTTTTTTGTGCCCCATCCTAAAATTATTCCTGGCTACGCCACTGCCTAGCATTATAACATCTGATCAGGAAAAAGAGTTCAGAAACGAATTAGTTAAAAAGATATGCGAGGTAATAGGGACAAAAAGATCATTTACAAGTGCCTATCATCTACAAGGGAATAGGTTGGCTATAAAAACAAATTAGACTTTTGTTAACAAACTAATGATAATATTAAATGGTGACTTTTTTAATTAGGGATGAATATATACCAGTCACAAATATTGCATATAATATCAGCTCGATGACCAAAATTGGAACAAGTCAATATGAAATACTATACGGATATAAATATATGACTAAATAAGGAGACTGAAATAATATAAAAACATCGGAAGAGGATATGGCAAAGAACGAGGAATCAATATTACAGAACATAAAACTCGCCCGGAAGATACTATAAGATTTTAGCAACAAAATACACGGGAAAAAGAAATTGGGAATATAAAACAAGGTAACAAAGTAAACGATCTATATGGTAATGATTTGGTACCGCAAAAGAGAAAAGCATGTAAAAGCAAAGTTAAGTTAGTACGTGAATGGAGCGGACCATTTATAATTCTGAAAAGGAGAGACGGGAAATAATACCATTGGGGACCTAGAGAGGAAATATAGTGTCAATAGAAAGGATCTTAAACAGTACAGTGACCCGGGAAAGGATTCTTTTAATGGTATGTGTAGTGCGTGACGACGTATCATCTGATAAATATTATATTTTAGTTTAGTTTACAATTCAAATTGAAATGAAAAAAGATCAAAATGATCAATCATTTTGATCACTACATTATAGGAAAAAAAGCATATAAGAAAACACATCTGGCTGTAATATGCTAGCTAGAAAGAAGAACGATATCATAAATAAAACTATATGTTTGCATATAACTCTTTTTCCCTTGTGAAACAGAAATCCCGTATAATCACCTAATATGTAAAATCCTCTTTTTTTCGCTTGTCCGGAATTTTATTTTAAATACGTAAAACTTAAATTGGGGCACTTCGTTTTAAGGTTTTGATTTTTATCCTTGGATCAAGGGTATTCTTGAGTTGAAAGTTTTATATATTTTACCCATTTAATTAAATAGTGGGTTTTTTTACGTGTATAAAAAAAAAAACATGAAAAACAAAATTTGCAGTCACTTTTTTTCGTTTTGTTTATTTCATGTCTATTTAAAAAAAGGTGATTTTTTTATTATACTGCTTTTGGTAAACTTTGCTTATACCCGTAAGCCATGAAGAAGAACAGTAAAGAAGAATTACAAAAAAAAACAGATCTTACCAAAAACGACAATAATGTTGATAAATATGAAAAAAACACGACTTTTTATCTTGCTAACATATGCAGACAATATTCTACGTTTTTTTTATTTTTAAAATCTTTTTTTGCTTGACTTGCGACGATAATACAGAGCCGACACTTTAGTTACACATTAAGATCTTTTATCCACAACACTCGTCATCCAAGAAATGTACCCAATTCGACTCAAAGAGCGTCAAAACTAGGCGTACAAAAAAATAACAAAAAAATGCAGGTATTTTTGTGTATCTCTTATATAAAAAAAATACTTTTTTTTTCTGATTTTTATAATTTTTTTCTGAACAACTTTTATTCGTGACATCATTTTAATTAGAAAAAAATAATAAAACATATATATTATCCTGTATTTTTTATTATTGCATTTTTATTATCTAAAAAAAAAGTATATATTGTTTTTAGGTTTTTATAGTTTAACGGCGGACTAAAAAAGATTTTCAGGGGGGGTGGGGGGTGGATGTGCCTATAAAAAGTTAAGTTATTCGAAAACAACACTATTATTTTTTAAAAACAAAATTAGAGTCATATAAATTTTATAAAAATATTATATTAAAAAATACTATAAAAATATTATATTAAAAAAAAAAAATTATAAGAGTATGATGATTTTTTTAGTGTAAAAACTACCATGGGACTATTTTATAATGACCCCCGAGGACCCTTTTTCAGGATGTCCCGAGGGGCAATGCCCACTTTTTTCCTTTATTTCGTTATGTTATATCTGATAGTGTAATGTGCAATAAAATTGATTCATGTGCTTTTTATATATGTATAAACTGCAATTAGATAAAAAAATGATATTTTTATAAATACCTCAGTTATATATGCTGTTAACGGGTACTTCCGGGTCGGTTAAATTGATCAAAAAAACTGGGTGGAATTTTTCCATGTACTTTTCTTGTACATAATATTTTATAACAGTCCGAATACAAAGTTGCCGGTTTTAAATTTGGCCGAACACCCCGAATATGCCGAATGTTTATTTTCATGCAAAAAAAAGTAATAAATCGATATAAATAAAAACTGTAAAAACGGAAAGTTTTTGTTGTAAAAAAGGATTTGATATTGTTTTTTTGTACCATACCTTAAAATAATGCAATAAAATCAACATCATGAGAGAAATATGAATACATAAACAGTTGAAAACCATTAAAATCGTCAAAAAATGGTATGATGTCATGGCAAGTAAACACATTTCCAATATATTAATTAGGCGCTTGTCACTTTCAGGGCGTGGCCTACTGAAACACTAGTGATTTATTCTCTAAAGAAATTTTACTAGTAAAAAAATATGGAAAACTAACTAGTTTTGCTAACTTCTTTCTATAAAAATCTTTGTAAACCAAAATAACTTTAGGTTTTTCTGTCTAGTAACTTAATTTATTTGTGTTTAATTTGTGTTTTGCTACATTTTAATAACTTAAAAAGCATAACGGCTACCATCAAATCCAAGAAAGGTTTTTCTCTAAACAGTATTTTTTATTTTAAATATATTTAATCATAACAAAAAGTTTTTTTGTTGTTTTTTATTGTCCCCATAATACTTGCCTTTAAGTTTTTTTTGAAATTTCATTTTAGGGGTTACCAACTTACTTATCGCGAGTACACATGAAACCCGAAGATACTTTTTTTGTTTACGGTGTTTTTTTTTTGAAAAACATATCTATTTTAAAATTTTTAAAATTTTTTCATAGGTTTTTGTATTTTTTGCCTTCTAATATTTTTTTAATGTTACTAAAAAACTCAAATTCTTTTCTTCGTTTATTTTCTTATAAAAAACAATTTTTATAACTAATATGCAACATATAGTTACTTTTTACTTACTGTGTTGTATAATATAACTTTATTGAGACTGATATACAACCAAGAGCAAACATAAACATACAAGATCAGTATAGTGCTTTTTTCTATTTAAGTTTGGAAAAATTTGTATTAATTGTATTTTAAAACAGAAAATTCAAAAAAAGATCTTCTTATAATATAGACATAATTTTAGAGACAAACACTCCAAATGTCATAATAATCAATTATAATATTTTGATTTTTGAAATTATTTAATTTGATATAATTGGGATA
>JAQFYM010005493.1:0-13209 GCA_034694785.1 Agrenia bidenticulata
ATTTTGTCAGCGGCAATGTGGTAAATTCAACAATGTTGGACATGCCTTTGGAAAAATGACATTTAGGACACATTTTTTTTAAAGGTAGGTATAAAATGATATTTTGCCTAACACAATGTACATATTAGAATAAGCATACTTGCCTTTTTTCATAAAAATAGTTTAATTGTTAAACAATTAGACAGTACCACACGAAAGTATTCAAAATTTTTATATTTTGTTTTATAAATTAAGAAGAGGTCAAATGTATTTCTAAAAGTGCTCAGGGTTAAAAATACTTACAAATGACTTTTATTTCGGTCTTTGACCCTTGAGTATTTTTTGTAGTCGTATATTTAAAAGATGGTTTCGTCTGCATAACTGTAACTTATATTGCATATACCACTTTTCTGGTATTTATGCATATTTTTGTTCCAGATTATACAAAGCAAATATAACAAAGGTTTTGACTAAAATTATAAAAAAGATATATAAATGATAAATGTATAAACAAAGACTTTACTACGTTAGATTAGTATAAAAAAATGTCCGGTCAATATAGTCAGATTGTAAAAAAAAAAGTTTAAGTCTTTGAAGTTTACTGAAATAGACACGATGCTTATTGAAGAAAATAATTAAGTACCATAAGAAAAAATAAAATATAAAATTACTCCGTTTCAAATATTGTTTTTTTGTGTGTTATTCTATAGAGTTTGGACTATAAATAAAAATATCTAATCTTATTTTACAATGATATTTAATACATCCTTTTTTTTTTGGCTTACATGTTATTTGTTGTTGTCATTGTTACAGTAATGAGAATGATAAGTCGTCCTTAAATAATGCAGGTTTATTTTATCTCAGCTTTAAGTAGCACGGCGTTACGTCGTAACACAATAGATTTAACAGCATGATAATTTTGAACGAACCAGGCAAATCAATCTACTAAAGTCACATAGATGTGCTTGTATATTACAATAAGTACCTTGAATATAAAACATTAATAAAGCTTCATGTTGCTATAGACCTACAAGTTCTTGATTGTTCTAGGTGAATAAATTTACAATAAACAAAAGACAAATTTATTGGTTTTAAAAAAAGACAAAAAGTTCTAAGGAGCAATGGCGTAGCCAGAAAATTTGGAAAAAAGGGGTTGTTTTTCTGTATAAAAAAAACTAAAAAACAAACTTGTTGATGCAAAAAAAAAGTTGAAAGGTTGTAAATTTTACGAATTGCATCATGTGCACTAAAGCGCAAAAACAGTTAGCATATTATTCTGTTATTTTGTATATTTAGCTAGTTTAAAAGCATAAATAATAAATAAATGCGCGTAGTATCTGATATTTCGTAACGGGTCGCACGTTTTTAAACTATTACCAATGTATTTCTCTGACTATAATTTGATTTATGTTTAAAAAAATATCTCAACGGATTTTTGCAAAAAAAAAGCTACCCGCACGCGCTGGGTTTGAAAGCATAAATCTTTTTTGCGTTACAAGTTTATTTGGTATTATTATTATAGGTGTGGTCGTTCTACTTTTTTATACGTTGAGCATTCATGACATTTTGAACTTTTAATAATATTTTTTGACTTTGCATTTGCCAAAAAAAAAATTAGGAAGACAAGTTGCCACTCGACATGGCAACATATATTTTTCTACCCGTTTTACAAATAATTTAAATCACATATGTTTTTTTAAAATGATATAAAAAGCAAACCTGTACCAGATGAAGGGATCAATACGAAAAGGCTAGCAAAAACAAAAAAAAATACCTGAAAGGAAAACAAAGAAGAGGAACATAAAATAAAAAAAAGTTGATCACCTTTTTAATTCTCTAGATGATAAACGAATTATAAAAGAGGAAAAAGAAACAGAAAAAATGATATAAAGAAGACGAAAATGAACAACGAATTACTGCCGATGCCATGGCCCTCGATTTGAATTGCAAAATTATTAAAAAATAGAATCCTAAGATGTAAAGAAAATGATAGATAACATAACTAAACCCGTTAAGCAAATCATTAGAAGTAAAAACATTTAAATTTCAAATAATGGCATCATACCATAGAAAAATAAAAAAAAAACAAAACCCAGCATGGTGAAGTACAATAAAAACAAGAGTGCAAAAAGAATATGGAGCATAAACTAAATTGATTTTAACGGAAGAATAAAGTAAAGCAAATAAAAAGCAATGAAAATAAGTAGAAGAGTATATAACATTTAAATTATCAAGATCAAAAAAAAAATCAATATGTTAAAATACTTAAACAGGGTTTTTTTGTGTTTAAATGCCCTCTTCTTCTTTTTTTTTACGTTTTCCTCGTGTCTGAACTATTTTTGGGGGTTCAAGACCTTCAGATTGTAAACCTTTTTTGAAAGGTGGTTGTGCTGTCGTTACATATGTGTTTTTATACGGTACAATATATATGAAGTGATTTGGCTAATAATTGTTTTTGCTTTTTTTTCATAAACCTTTTTTTATATGAATGTATGGCATTTTCATAACAAATGTATAATTTTAACTACACTTTATGTTTCAATGTTTACAACTTCGCGATTATCTAAAACAAAAATACCCTCGCGAGGATTTATATAATAAGATTGGATGACTATCTGCACGTATGTTACAAAGTTTTTTTCTTTGGCTGAGGCAGTAAATCTAGATTTAATTACTTCCAATTTCGTTTCGTTCCCATGTTTGGTCATTATAAATTATGGATAAATACAATACGATTGTAAAAAAGGCAATGACCTTGGTGTAAATCATAGATTATATAATGATTTGGAACAGTTTTTAGTATATCACATAAAGTTTGAGATGGGATTGTGTGAATTAGCCTTTTCACTAAGTATAGAAATAAAAACATCTTTATGCGCTGAAACGCTTATGTCTAGTATTTCTATCATATGGTCGCTTTTTGATTTTTATTCTTTGTTTTGCCGCTCGATAAAATTTAATAAATAGTTTTTTATCTTATAATTTCTTTTTCATATTACCAGCAAATGCCTTTTACCTATTATTAATTACGCTTTTGCAGAGGTGCATAATTGCAGTTGTCAGGCCCTTTGTCTCTATCTGACATAAAAATGAATTCGTTTGTAACAATTTCTTACGTTTCCTTTATAAACCTCAAAGAAAAACTTCCAATTTTCTTCATTCTTCTTTATCACAATTCTGTTAGCTAAAAACATTTTTTTAATATTGCCACCCAGACTTTCTGCCGTTAAAAGGGTTACGTTAGTATTTTTTATGAAATGTTCCATCTAGATAAATAATTTTTCGATTCAATTTTGTAAAGTCTATACTTAAACAAATACACAAGAAATGACAAGAACATGTATCCAAAGTTTATTTCGGGTATATATTCCCGTTCTCATTATTGACATTTGAAAGCGACTTTCAAATACTTATATTGTTTTTACTGATTTCATGTAGAATCTTGTATTTTTTCAAAGCCTTGCCTGCTGTAGAATTCCTAATTGTAGTCCCCATGTTTTTTTCTGGTTACACATATTATTTGAAAAGGTGTCATTTCAGTGTACACTTTTTCTATTTTGGTTTTATGCTTTATTATGTTGTGTTTACTTGCCAAGTTTTTCTTATACATGTTTGACTACTTTCATTTGCTGTGACTTTGTATCTTCTTTCTATTGTTAAAAACGCATCTTGCTTTATAAGTACATGTTGTGGCGTTGCATACAAAAAAAACTTTATGTAGATTTCGTCTTTTTACTATTACAGGTTCTCTTTTGGCATGTTTGCTGCTCTTACAGCAACTTCAATTTTTCTAGATGATATTAAACGCTTATAACATGTTTTGTACTTTTCTCTTCTTAGTATTCTATCTGATATTTTTTTTTTGTTTTTGAGTTTCGATTTGTTTTATTGCTGTATCTTCTAAAGGTTTCCCCTTTTTCTGTCATTTTATAAAGTCATGGGTATATAAAATTATTTTGAAAAAAGTAGAAGGGCATTTTTAGCCATGACGAAGCATACTTGACAGTTGAACTATAAAAAAAGCATACACGTACAATTTTCACGTTATAAAAGTTTGTAGCTGTTTTGGATTTTTGTTTTTAAGTTCAAATGAATAATTGCTTTGTCATATGTAACAGATTCACAATGTTTTATTAAGTTTAAATTACCATTTTAAAAAATATAAGCCAAAACAACATTCTTAAGTAATTATGTTTTGGCCTTTTGCAATTGTGTGTTATAATTCTAACATTATAAATGAGGGTGTGGCTGTTTTTTTATAAAAAACGACTAATAAACTACAAGCAATCTTTAAGAACATACTTTACAATCAAGGCAATATATCTTATCTTTTTAAAATATAAAACCTTATTTTTTAACACTGTTTATATACTGTAGCAGTTGTAATACTTGAATATGCTTAACTAGCAATTTTTTATGGATCAGGATTAAACAAAAAATTGACAATTATCTTGTACAATATATTAATACTTTTTTTCAAAAAACCATTCTTTTATATATTTTATAGTGTCAAAAATGTAAAAACTACATGTAAACAGATAGTACTTAGTATAGACTCACAACTTATTAAATTGAACTTAAATACATACGCTTTGCAAAAAACATTTTTCAATATATGTTTGCAAAATAAAACGGGAATCTTGCACTTTGTTAAGCTATATTATCTGTAAAACATGTAAAAAATGTTTATCCAAAAGTTATTGTCATATTAAATACTGCTTATACGTACAAAATGTATTACATAATTACTGTTGATTGTAATTCTTATCAAAAACTCATAAAATAACTCAACTATTATGCACCTATTGTCTTAACAAGCGATAAGTGTGGATCCATTTATTTTTGTTTTCGATGCACTCATTGCAAACATCTTCATGCTATTTGGCTTACGCTTTTTTTTTATCAAGTCTCTGCTCTACATAAAATTTTTTTCTAAATAATATTTCTGTCGGTTTGTGCTTTTGAAAGATCTATTAGTACTAGTAAAGGTCTTTAAAGCAGCTTTAATAT
The DNA here is from genome assembly GCA_034694785.1 of Agrenia bidenticulata. Taxonomy (NCBI): domain Eukaryota; kingdom Metazoa; phylum Arthropoda; class Collembola; order Entomobryomorpha; family Isotomidae; genus Agrenia; species Agrenia bidenticulata. Next base: position 4,990 of record JAQFYM010005493.1, read on the forward strand.
AGCGCATCTATGTTTGCCAGTATCATTTGTTAAAAACAAACAGAAATTTTGTTTTCATTCTTTTATGACACACATCATATGCACTTTTTATATTTTATCGCAAAATCACATTTTCTGTCTCTAAATGCGTCGGTTTGTCAGTTTTTTTGTACCTCTAAATATTTAAATTGTATTAAATCATAGTTAGCACTTTTCAATTTCAACATTTCTTATCCAAAAATACATTAAACGCATAAAAATGAAAAAAGCAGTTTTTTATCCGTAACTTGGATGCAAAGAAAGATTGACATATAAAACTTTGTATAAATAATAAGTATTTTTGCTTTAAATACATTTACTAATATTCTGCAAACATAATCGTTCTTTGTTGCTCATCACCATATACGATGCTTTTGTATAAAAATTACTAGTTTTTTATGTTTTTGCTTCATATCTAGATGTGTTTTTTTTTCAGCAGCTCAAAAAAAAAATTGTTTTGTTTTCGTAGAATAAAAAAAAGGCAAATCTTTATTTTTTACTAAGATAAAAAAAATTAAGTTTTTAGTAGGAATTAATTTTTTATATTGTAATTTAAAATTTATCATTAAAAAATCACTGCACCAAAAGGACATCTTTAGTGTAGGCGCACATTTTTTTTGGAATGGGAAAGGGGTTCATCCTCCCTCCCTTTACATTCGCAAAGGCTTAGTGCCCAATAAAATATATCTACAGAAAATTTTTATTGCCCATCGACTTAAAAAATATTACTCTGGTCCAGCCGCGAAGACCGAAGGAGAGGGGGGCTAGGAGGGCTCAAGCCCCTAGCCCGCTTGTAGTAAAACTGCGCCTGAATTTAAGGGGGGGGTCATTTTTTGTGCAGGGATTTTTTTGCGTAAAAAATCTAAAATTAAAAATAATTAACATAAAAAATTAAAAAAAAAATAATTATGATTTTTAACGATATAAATCAAGTTTTTAGGTCATATTTTGCAAAAAACACTGACTAGCCCTGGTCACAAAAAATTACTGGCTACGCCACTGCTCTGGTCATTTTATAGGGGTAAAAATAGTTTGCAAAAAATGATATAAACTCATGTAGAAAACGAAGTCGAGCGTCGGGGCTTGTTTTTTGCCCTTACAGAAGCAATTGCTATTAATACAGCTAACCGGGTCATAACCTAGAGCATTAGTGCCGTAAAAATATTTTCCTTTGATCCGGCTATGGTTTTTCTATTATATAGTTACATATACTTTGTATTTTGTTTTATACCCACACGCATTATTGTTTTATTTTTGTCCCTGTTGCAGTTTTTAAACCCCCTTTCGTACCACTGCAAGTGTATAGAATATCTTAGCAAGGATGAAATAAATGACCTTTCTACTGGCCATGGAAAAAAAGAAAGCGCTTATACAATGTTGTTAGTTTTATTATTACTTATATTTCCGTTGTCTTTTGATGGGCTGGATTGATCAACCCACCTGAAAATCCTGCCATTAATTGTAATTGCATTGAGCTGGAATTTTTACTAAGACATATAATTATAATCGGTGCTGCCTTAACCTTGGTAAGTAACTCTGTTTGTGTTTTTATTGACACAGTTTTTAATAAAACATATACGTACATCAATAAGGTATGAAAGCTCAAATCTTTGTCAGTTGCAGTACCTCAATTTTTTTTACATGTAACAACGGTATTGCAGTTTTCTAGACAACATTCGTCAACAAACGGCTGTAATATCTAGATATAAAAATGCAGTCTTTAATGCATAGAAATTTCATACTAACGTTGAAGCTGCCAGAGTAAGCGTACAGAGTGTAGAAGAAAGTTGCGGTTGAAAAGCATTGTAGAATGTCGTCGATTCTAAGTAGCGATGATACGTCAATGATCTTAATTGCGACATTATTTCAATAGTCAATACAGAAGCGCATTGCACCGATTTCTTAAACAACTATCATGAATCCGATCGCACATCTACTTTGTTAATTTTATTTTTACCTGCTGTTGTAGCATTTTAAACTTTTATACGCATTTTTTATGTAAATACAAAAAAAATATATTTTTATACTGTCTGGAAGACGTTTTTTTAGTGTGACAATCCGGTGCGTTTCAAGTAAACATAATCTGAAGTCTTCAAAGTTTGTTATAAGTGCATCTTTTTTTATCAACTAAATATTTTCTTCTCTTGTTGTTTTAAGAATTGCGCGAAAGCAAAATTTACCTTTTTAAATGTTCTAGAACATGATGGTATGTTTTATCGCTTGTCTGTTTTATTATATACCCCTTTATGTTATGTAAATATGTTTTAATACAAGGATTACTCCTAGAATCACATGTAAAATGGGTATATCTGTTACAGTACGACATTTATATGATTTATATTTACATTGCACTAATCATTGTTTACTACGCTTAATCAGTTAATAGTATTTGTACTTGCTGACTTAAAGCGTTCATTGTTTTTAGTAAAAATCGGCAAAATGACTTAGTAGATGCTTTATTTTTTTTAGTAAACCATCTTGGCCGGTGTCAAGTAATCCTTGATGTTTATTACTTGAAATTTAAAAATTGACATTTGAATTTTGTATTTTGTAAGAATTGCCAGTAGAAGTTATATGGATTCCTTACTACAATTGGGATATGTGTTTTACGTAAGCTGTACAATAACACATACCAAGATTTTTTGTCTATAATAAGTCGTATTCCTTATTTTTATTGCTTAGATGCTCATGTACCGAATGTTTCTGCGTACCTGTTCCCTGATTCTAACCCGACGATTTTAATGTATCTTAAGAGTATTATAACTACAGAGGTCGTTGTGCATTGTCCCAGAAGCTGTCTGAATGCAGATGAACTTAATTTTGCGGGTTTTGTTAAACATGGTTTTTGTATTTACTTTATTTTTTGGTTTAATGCTGAGTACCACATTTGCATTTAGTAGCAAAACATATTTAAGCACGCCTCTCGCATTAATGTTACGATCAAGGCTATGACGCTGTGCTGCGTGCACATCGACAAAAGTGTGCCTTTATTACCTTATAGATTATAACAATAAACAACTTTTACTGTGATTTCATAAAGATGCAATGCCACGTAAATAGCATAATTTTTTTAATCAGTTTTAACTATTTTTCAATTTGTGTTTTTATAAGTATAAGAAAGTTTTCCAACACTTTGTGTGTTCCTGGGTAGTTGAAAATCGGGAATCCAGTCGTTATGTACAATTTGTTGCTAGTATTCCAGATACTTATGCAGGACTGCCGTGTATCATGTTTAGACTGCATTCCTGTACCTTAAAAAAGTAATTTTTTTGTTTGCTGGTTGTAATGATGAAACATTTTCGCTACTACAAAAGCCTGGGCCAACCTTTAAGGGTGTGTTTTTGTTTTTACTTTGGTAAAATTCTTTTATAATGCGGATTAAAAAATTTGCCATGGTAGTTTTTTACCATGCTAAAATTTTTCGCTAAAAAAGGCGTATTTTTTTTACCATGGTAAGCTGTTTGTTTATCGGTGGATGCATGGTATTTTTTCTCCATGCATTTTTTAACGCTATAAAATTATAAAAGAATTATTATATTTATGTAAAAAGTAAAAAAAAAGTTTGTAAAGACATCAGAAAATATAGATTAAGTTTTCTTTATATAAATCAAGGAGACCCAAACATACAAAAATACATTTAAAGAATTTTAAAAAATTTGTCCTTAGGTTTACAGTGGAGTTAAACAGACCAGATACAAAACAATTTAGTAGCAATTTCTTTAAAAATAGAACAAAAAAAAAATTTTGCGAGAATGAAGATATCAGCCCATTAAATCTAATTAAATTTTATCATTTTTTTTACCATGGTAAAAAGATAAAATTTCTAATATGGGGTTTGCTTCTTTTTACCATGGTTAAAAATACCAATCCTTAGTCACGTCGTTGTTTTTCTTATCCACAAGCAGTCTGCAAGGCATTAATAGCTGACACCACGCCAAGCCTTTTTTGTATCCGAAATAAAAATTTCAATGTGTAAAGACATGATCTTAGATTAAATAATTTCTTCTTTTTATATGAATTATCTTTTCTGATATCATATATAACAAATGATTCAGTTTATATGTAAATAAAATCTATCGAAAAAAAAAACTTGATTTATGTACGTTTCATTTACCACTCTTTTTACGGTAAATAAGAGTACTGAACCTGTTCTTATATATAAAACGTAAATTAAAAAAACATTCATAAAGCATCCGTTATATCTAGGGCAACAAATTGTATTTTCGCCAGAAAGAAAACCGTATTGTCAATTTAGGCAATTTGTAAATTTTCATTGTGATATAAGTATGCAACACTATCTTAATTTGCAATAAAAAATAAAATTTTTGTAAAAAAGAACAAAATATTTATAATTTACTTATATTCCAAAGAAATATTTAAAGTATATATGATGTAAAATGATAAACGGTATAATTGCCAATAAATATAAAAAATATTGCGAAAATTCTAAAACGAAATTTACCGTTACTTATTGAATTTTGTGTAGTTATACGTTTATCTGTTAATATTTTGTATATGGATTTGACTGTTTGGAAAATTCATGTTTTAACAAATGTATAGAGGCATTCCTACATACCAGTACACCCAAACATGTTTCAGTACACCCATGATAAAAATAAATATATTTAAAATTAAAAATATATTTTTAATCAAAATTTAATAATAAACATAAAGAAATGATCAAATTACCTTTTTATTTTAATAAAACATTTTGCTGCATATTTTAAGCCACTCATCAAAAGCTTGTTTTTAATGCTTATATAGCCAGCAAAACTTATCTAAATGCGACTGAAGCAAATTCATTGTCGTTCCCCTTCTTTGGGTCATGATCAGTAATTTTGCGTGGACACAACCCTTCTATTTTTTGGGTATTTGCCCCAGTTACAGGATCTACAAAATTTTCATCATGAGTAACTACTTCATGTTCGAATTTCCTATTTCGTTGATCCCTATAGGCCGGCCACCCATCAAATACAATTTTTGTGCCTAGTTAGACTTGGGCTTCGATCAAGCCACACAAAGTATGGGTGTCTCGTCTTTCAATTACAAACATTCAAATTTCGTCGGTGTCCTAGTATACAAGCCCAAATACCCATGGTCCCTTCACCCCACTTCCATAATTCGGTCTTTTAGGTAAGCGTATTTTAGACCGTCGGGTAAAAGATCCCCTAGAAGCAGGCGCCCCTTATTATTTTTTCGCCTGCCCCTAAAAATACTTTTATCAATTTGGACAGTTTTCCCGGCTCCCCTCATTTTTTCGGCTCTAAACCTGAGAGTAGTATTAGAATCTCTAATAAAATTAGCCCAGTTAACTATTGTACTACTGGATTTAATATTATTATAGGTCATAATATCCTCGTGAGTTTTGTTATCAAAATATTGATAAGCAATTTTCAATATGACTGGTAAAGCTAATTTTTGAACATTTTTTTTTTGGCCTATAAAAGAGAAAATGTATTGTTCAATATCAAAGTATCACTTTTAAATTTTGAGCATCGTAAAAGATAGCTAAAATAACCAATCTTTTCTTGGTCGCAGTCTCAAAGTTCTCATAACATTGTAATTTTTACAAACTGTAGCATATGGAGTGGGTAAAATACCATGATCTTGTAAAAGTTTAATTGTCGTTTCAGGTTTGGAAAGAGCAACATAAAAATCCTCCGGGTTTATTTAAAAATAAAAAGATAATTTTTATTTTTATTTATATTTATTTTAATATTAATTTTAATTTCTGTTATTGGGCCTAGATTTTTATCATGGGTGTGCTGAAATATGTTTTGGATTACTAAAATATAGAAATACAGCAAAATGTTTTAAAATAATAAAAAGTCAATTTGATCATTTCTGTATGTTTATTATAAAATTTCGATTAAAATATATTTTTTATTTTAAATATAATCATTTTTATCATGGGTGTACTGAAACATGTTTGGGTGTACTTAAATGAAGGAATACCTGTAGAGATTTCATAGCGCTTTCTTGTAAATACATTCAAGTTTTATATGACGGGGTTTCAATTTTCTCTTCTACAAGGGTGTTTTAAATTTATTGGCATTTATAAACATTTTCTTAAGCCAGTGTATCTTTTTTTTTCCATATGGTAAGTGTACATTTGCCATGGGTTACAACTGTGGTAATTTCCCATGGTAAAAAAAGTGATAAATGACAATATACCCTCTATTGTTTTCGAAAAATGCCAATATACCCCTTTTTTATTAAAATTGCCAATATACCCCCTATTATTTTAACAAATGCCATGAATTTTTATTCTATGCACATGATGGATAAAATATGGTTCAAAATGTTTTAAGAAAACTAAATATCTTAAAATAACGTGTAGCGCGTAAATTTTTATAGGTTAAATGATATTTTGAGTACTAGTAAAATAAAACGTAGAACCTATTAACAAATCAAACCTATACCATGATTTTACTTTTATCTGTTTATTAGTATATTTTTACTCATTTTGTTTACGTTTTTGTCTAGTTGGATATTGATAAAATATGGGTTTGGTATATTTTTATAAAAATAGGGGGTATATTGGTTTTTTTAAAAAATAAGGGGTATATTGGCATTTTTTGAAAAAATAGGGGGAATATTGGCATTAAACTATATAAAAAATACATAATTTAATTTAATAAGAAAAATTTTTTCCTATTGGTAAAATTATACCATGCAAAAAAATAGGGTAAAAAATTCCAATGGGAGAAATTTCATCATGGTATTATAAAAAAACACGTTTTTCGAGCAAAAATTACCATGGGTAAAATTTCCCATGGGTAATTTTTTACGCCCAATTTACATATGAATTGTTCCCATGGGAAAAAATACACGCCCATATAAACACAATTAAAACCGAAAGAAAATAAATATATCAAAAAAACGCATTTTGGTATTTTGCATTTTTATAAATAAAAATTATAATTCACGTTTAACTAAGCCAATCACTACAATAAAACGATTCTGGTGTATAAAGAAAAGATTATAATTGTGCAAATCAGGTAAAGGTATTAAAAATAACAAAAATTGCTGCCTTATGGCAGCAAACATCATAAACACCTAATAAGTTTTTAAACTTTAAACGTGAAACATTGCATACAAGTATTAAATATATGATTGAAACAATGCCTTTAAAAAATTGTATGTATTGTATACAAGAATAGAGAGTTATATATAATTTGAAAGAAATGGTTGTTTTGTTACTTTTTAGCCAGTTTTTGACAAATAAAATTGACTGTTATTAGTCAATTTTTTGGATGCCCTAGTTATAACATTTTGTTAAATATTTATTGCATGTGTAGATATTTTATTTACAATTTTTTATATTTCTCATGAGTTGTGTTTTCCAGTTTTGAAATTGATTTGTTTTAGTCAAAAATACTCTAGTATATTTAAAGTCGCAGCCTTAGTGTGAGTTAAATATATTAATGTCTGTTTTTTTTTAATTTAATTCTTTTTATTGGTCAGCTAAGATAAATTAAATTGTTTTCTTTGCATTTTATAGGCCAACCTGATGTTTTTTTTTGTATCTTTGTTCAAGGGTAGGATTTAAAATAATAATAAAAATTATCCATGAACGTGATTTTGTTTGTGTTTTTTCTCGCGCTAATAAGTTCTCGTAAATTTTACATTGAAGGAGAGAAAAGCGAAAGCAATTCCCAAAAATAACCCCGATTTTTAAACCGTCTATTCTTGTATAAAAAATTAGAATAAATGATACTAGTAAAGCTGTGTTCTCTTTGATAATTTTACGATGCTATATATGCAAAGCATTTCAATAAAATATTGATATTGTATTGTAAATTTTTTTTCGACAATAAATACATTGCAATATATTGTAAATAATATTTTTTGTAAGTCGCAAAAAAGAACACTAACTAACCACTGGGATTGCATACAAAAAAATCTATCGCGACATATGCAAAAAGGAATACACCCGTTCTGAGTTTCAACCTCTTCAAGCTCCTTTGGATGTGCTTATTTATGTGTAAATAAAGGTTTTTATACCCATGTCGTGCAGTATTAGATTTTCTTTCAATCTCACATCTACATTTATATGTATTAGCGTCAAGAAATATAAAAAACATTACACATATTTGTTTTTGGTTATAATTATAGGGGGTCGAAAATATTGAAAATAATTTGAAATGCTCAATAAATATATTGTTGTCAATATATTTAAATATATTGTCGTGTCAATAA
>JAQFYM010005494.1:0-13207 GCA_034694785.1 Agrenia bidenticulata
AATAATTTACCTCTTAAGGTAGTGCCTTCTAGAGGGGGATGACAGCATTTAGTTTATTATAATATACCCATAGTATTTATCGACGAGCATGTTAACACATTCGATGAGATGAGAGATGACAAAATCTATCTATGTAAATGCAAAATCAAAAGAAAGGCAATGTAAGGATACCTCGGATAATAAAACATTGTTTATCATAAAAAAGAACATCATGAAAACATATTTATTTATTTTAGAACAGGAACAGGCAATAACATCACCTTCTGATATATACTAATTCCGGTTAATAATACACAGAAACAACTCCTGGTAGAATGGCTTGACTGGATTTCTTTATCAAACCACACTTAAGCTTTCTGTAAAAATTATAAATCCAAAATTTACGCACAAATCATAACCCAATATCATACACAACTTGTAGTAAATATATGACGTTGCTATTTATAATAGTACAGAAAATTGAAAATGAATCAATCGGTCTATAATTTGGTGTTGATATTGCGACAGTTGGAGCCACGAGACTAAGTGTTATACACGCATTACCAATACAAAAATGCAAAATAAGATGTGCAATTACGATACATGGCGACATTTGACAATGCAAGTAATATTACGGATTCTATATATATTCAGTTTATAATAAAATTGCGCAAACGCTTGAAAAAGGCATAGAAGATATGGAATTTGTAAGTTGTGATAATGCAAATGTGAATTATGCAATTTCAAGAAATGCGGTATAGAACTGAACGGCTGTTATAGCCATAATTTTATTTTGGCTGTACATAGATTTATATCAGATACTAGCTACTACGAAATTATTCTCTGCATACAAAACCTGAAAGTAAAAAACCGAAATATGAAATGTGCAATGATACTAGAAAAAAACCAGATTTAATGCCAAAAGTGTGTAAATGTAACTAGATAGAGCTCGTTGTATTGCATACTGAGAGAAAAATTTTATAATTTTTGACACGCTTTAATTTTAATGACGATTCAAATTTTTTAACATGTTGTTAACACCTAGAGAAAAAAAAATAAGCCGAAGACATATTACTAATGTACGAAAATGCAGAAGCAGTCATCAAGGTGCTCTAATTTTTAAATTATGCTATTTTTTTAGCAGGAGACTATGTATCTCGAAAAAATGAAAGAATATCCAGGGTTGAGTTTCTATTTAAGTAATGATGCAGAAATCAACTTAAACAAAAATTTTGAGGCAGGAATCACAAAAATTAGCAATGGAAATGTTCATCTTTTCTATATTAAAAAAAAAATAGTGTGATATTTTTTAAGTCATGAAAGCGGCAGAAGAAGTCGTGTCAGAATATCTCAAAATAAAGGACATTAACTAGTTGATCGTGTCAAAAAAAGATGTTGAGTGTATGAAAAAACTATGATTCTTACAACATATAAAAATTTAATTAGAAACCAGACGAGTAATACATGTGAGCGGTTTTTTTAACACGGCAAACGATGTACTTGATTATAAAAGAATGGGAATGTCAAAAAAAAATGTTGAATTTTTTTTTAGAAAAAGCAAATGGACACTATGGAGTGGAAATACATTAAAAGACTTAAATAATTTATTTAATAGAAAATAAAAAGTAAAAATTAAAAAATTAAAAATTAAAATAAAAAATTAAAAAATAAATCGAAAAAAAAAAATAAAAAATAAAAAAGGAAATATAAAATATATAAATATATAAAAAAAGTTTAGTTTATATATATTCTTTTATACTTATCCCTGTTGTATTTTTAATATCAATGCGCTATATTTAAATATATTCAATATATTTTACAAATATATTTTACAATAAAATATATTTATTTATAAAAATTTTAAATAAATACAATAACCAATACATATTCCAAAGCTCTGGTCAAAATATACAAAATAAATTTTTCTATAAAAAGATATTTTTCAAAACTTTTCAAAATTTATACGAAAAAGGCTAAAATATGTTTTTTAAAACAATTTTTTTTATGGCACCCCACTACAAAAAATCTTGTTTACGCTACTAGTAGATGGTTAATTTTACAGAAACAACTAGGTTCAACAGGGTTTTATTTGCAAATAAATTATTTACGAATGAAAAAAAGGCTGTCAGCTCCTGTGTAGATCTTCTGTAATACGTAAATAAAAGAATTTGCTCAAACCCAGGATGTCGACCTTTGGACGTAAAGTCCTACAAACTGAATATAAATCTTAAACAGTAAAAGTTTTACGCGATTTTTTACTAAGTATAATACTGCATTGAATCATATGCTTGCATGTTTTTTTACACGTAAAACCGGTTTTAAATAAACTATTCGGAGTGTTATCAATAAAGCAAAGCTCATTTTTGGTATTATTTAAGGAACGATACATATTACACTTTTTCTGGTATAAATCAATGCATCTTAACTAGCAATTTCTTTAAAGCGCCTTATGCTTTTTGATAACGTATCACAGGGTTTTTTTTTGTTGTTTCTAGTGGTGCAGTATTTATTCTAAACTTATAAGCAAACAAAATATAAAAAACTCATGTATGTGGTGAAAAAAAATTTATAACGGTTTTATTACCAGTATCACTACTTAACCGAGTAGAAAACAACACCAATCTTATTCGTATATCGATTTCAAACAAACATACTCATGTATAGTTATTAAAAAATCCAGCTTGAATAATAACCCCCTTTATTTATGGCAGCTTCGATGCAAATAAACTTAGTAAAAATGTGCGCAATAAGAAATGTTGTTGTAAGTATTACATCTTTTTGTTAGTATACAATTTTCTATAGCTGGTTATCTTGTTAAACGTTGTTACTGTATATTATGGTTCTTTGAATTAAAATATATTACGATATCCATGAACTAAAAGTTAACATGTAAAAACAAAACATACAGAAAAACATTTTAGCATCTGACGTATATCAACTAGCATATCATATGTGCTGAAAAGCCGTTTTCAATATAAAAAAACATAAAACTTATTTTTAATTGAAAATAAAACCAAATAATGCTTAACATTTGAAAAGCACAAAAAAACAAAACAAACGCAAATCAACATTTTTCGGCATAAATCTTTGGGGTACAGCGTTTCTCTTTAGCTTTTGATCAAAGTATTTTTAAGCCACGACAACCCAAAAGAAAAATGATCAGTAGGTTCTTAACAACTTGCTTTGCAAATGTATTACTATTATATACGTACACGCATGTGACGTGCATGGGTAATTTACTGTTTTTTATTAGTTTTAAAGTTGATATAAAGTGATAAAACCCCTTTTTTTTTGTGTGACTTGTGTACAAAATATACTATTGCATATATTCTGCGTGATGTTATACAGATCCAGTTTCGTGAAATCTTTGCCATTGCGTTTATTGTTTTTTATGCAGTGTTTAAAAGGCAATTGTAGAATTTACCACTACTTGAAACGTCAATTGGGCTGTTTTTATAGGTGTAAATAGACAAAAACTATTTTTTTGTGTACACTTTTAAGTATAGTTTACATATATATTTAAGAAAATAAAGGGAGGACACCTAAATATCTATACACATAAGATTTTTTTTTGTTTAAAATACAAAATACATATATTGAATTTATAGCAAATAATATACTTGGTTCTTGTCAGAAATTTTCTACTATATTAGATTCTACTACTCCTTTATAGTTTTTGTTTAATTTATTATAACTTTAGCAGTTAGACGGATACTTACAAAGAAGCAGTTATAATACTATCCAGGTACCAAAATGCGGTTTAATCTGCCGAAATTCGACCTCATTTGCATTGTCTAGCAAAAAAAAGTGCAGGTGTTCTTTGTTTAATATGTTTATATTACAAAAGAATCTTTTTCGTAGTAATACCGTAGCAAAATCTATATTATTTTTGTGCAAATCCAACTATACCTAATTTTGGTAAAAATTACTTATTCACAAATTACTTTTAATACAGAAAAAGAGCAAAAAGCAAAAAAAAATCGATAAAGATACAGAACCCATATGTTTAACTATTTATGTCAGCGCTTTTAAGCTTTCCATTTGGTTCCTTCTTATTCTATTGAGCTAAGACAAGTATTTACATGCTACAGAAAAGGTGTTCTTAAAAATCATTTGTGCAATATGAAAACGTCAACAACCTTAAACCGTAATTTTCTTTAATTTATTCCATGTCAGGTTTTGCGGGTTGCACTGAACATGCCAATAGAGACAAAAAGACCCCCGGTGCTCGCTCTCACCTATAAATTAGAAAAACAGAACAAAAATAGCCCAAAAGCAAAAAGTATACAATGTTTGAATATTATCAGACGTAAATACATACGGATAACGATATGGTAGGGTCGCAGGTATGGTCAAAGTTAAAAAAACAGAAAAAAATACACTAATTAAGCAAATAATTACATATCGAACATTATTTTTTTTTTTTAAAAATGTACAAGTATGTATATATAAACTATTTTTTTGTCATTCTTTCAAGACACAGCTCTAAAAATACATATTTGACGAGTTCATCATACCCATCTTTTAAGGCATGTTGGCGAGTTCAGGCGCATGCGGTTTTGCCAATCAAAAATGCTCCATCAAACCAGGTTATTACACTGGTTTGGTAAACAACGTATGCAATATTTCACTTGCTATTTAATATTCGTTGTGAAATATACAGTTAAGTCGTATTGTAAGAAATACTGTAAGTAGACATTTTTTGCAATGTATAATATACAAAAGCGTGACATAAAATAGTGTAAACAAAATTGCATATTGCAAATATATAGCAACTGTAGAATCGCAAATATCCATGCTTTTATTTTTAAATTTGGATCAGCCCTTTACATTACTTATTTTGTCTTTTGTCTTGCATACTTGTTAGCCGAACCATATATAGACCTATCTGGCTAAATGAAAAAAAAGTTACAAACATTGCATCAAGTGAATTATTTTTGCACGTATTTTTGCCCGGCTTTTACAAGAACATCGACAACATGTCATTTTTTTCTATTGTTAACTTGCGAGTTTAGAATTAAATTTTTTGATTTTGTGCCAAAATCATAACTGTTCGCGGTAAAAAAAGTATTAATAATACCTCTTAAAAAATGCGCAGTCTGACAAGATATGTTCAAGAAAAAAAATAAAAAAAAATACTTTTTTGGCAATACGCAGAGAAAAAATTTTGCCGTTTATCTGCTAGAAAAACCCCATTTAGGTTTATTACGATATAAATTTAAGATCATGATTTTTGATTGAATGGATTTTTATTTTCCAAAACATCATAACTTCTAAAAATAAATGTAAAAAACATTAGAACTAAACAGAAAGGTATAAAAAAATATTTTTGCTAACGTCCTTGCATATTTTTTTACGTTTTTTTGTAAACTTGTAGTTCTATTTTTGATTTATGTCGTATCAAAATTATTTTTTAATATTTTAACTAAAAAAAAAAAGCATGTAATGTTGCAAATATACTGTATATATTGGTTTTTTAAAGAATATTGTTTTATTCACGCTTTTAGCTTCTTGGATTTCTATCTATTTATCTGTAAGGGTTTTTTATATTTTTGTGCTGTATTATAACATAAGCAATTAAAAACTATCGACTAAACGTAAAGTATGTTTAAACTACAGAATGGTGTTTTTTACCGCTTAAAAAATATTTTACAAACATTTTTTTATATATTAATTTCAGGAAAACAGACCTATTAAAAAACAGCCCATTACTTAAGTTAATCTTTTAAGAACTCTGCATACGTTGATTTTTTTGTTACTTTTTCCTAAAGCTGCCAATATTTGGTACTTGTATGAAATTTACTTTGTCGGTTGTTGCATAATTGTACATTTTGCACTAAACGCATTAAGATATACAAAAAATCACATTCAGCCTCGTTTGCAGTTATAAAATTAAGACACTTATGGTTCTCTTGTATAATTTAATGTTAAAACAAAGGTAATTTTTACGTCTAAGGGCGTGTTAGTGTAAAATTTTTAAACAGTTCTTTAGAAAAAAGTCCCAAAAAAACAGCTTTTAAATCGCTTGTGTTCTTTTGCGATGTAAAAATCGTTCATAATAGAACGAGTTCTTCTGGGAACCCGTTTTTATTCTGTTTATATGTTTATTTCAAGTATATAAATCGTTTTCGTAAAAAAATATTATTGCAGTAAATAGTTTTCAACTTTTTTTGTTCGATACAAATTTAAAAATAGTTTAAAACCTTAATTTATTAAAATAATTCTTTTTCTTATTCTTTTAGGCCCATTTAGGGGTAGAAAAAAACTAGTACTGAAAAGTTTTTTTCTTTCTTTTAAAAAAAAAGATTGTGAATAATAAAAAAATATAAACAGGGACGATTAAAGAGGAACTATTTTGAGCAAAAAACTTATGTTTTATACCAAAAAAATCTGCATTGTATTTCATACCATTAATATATTAATACTTTTTTGTAACATTAGTAGAACAGAAATAACACAAAAAGTTTTGCAAAAAAATACTTCGATTTCATAAACGAAATTCTGACCATAATGTATCATTTTTATAATTTCTGCATTTTTAAAAACACAAATTCTTCTTTTTTCTTTTTTTTTCCTTATTTTTTTCGTTAATCTGCTTTTGCTTGTAAAAAGCATATGACTTAACCAAAGAAATACCAAAAAATGTTTAATTGAAAAATTTATAAAATGAAAGTATAATTTATTCTTAAAGGCGTCATTTGATGCAATGATACATAAAAATTACTATATAAATATTTTCGACAATATGCATTACTACGATCATCAATAAATAGTTATTTTATAAATAAAATTGTGTACTGCGTGTTTTTCGTTTTTAAAATCGTTGTATTATGTTTAAAACTAAAAATGACAAATACAAAAAAAATTTCAGCCTTTAAAATATAATAAATATGGTATGGACTTAAATCATAATTGATAAAAAGGCAGTTAATGCACAGAAAAAAGAATGGCAGCAAATAAAATATAATGAAGGCGACTAGTATAGCTCAGAGTACACAAGATAAAAAAAACAATGTACTGCGCTCAAATGCCATATACAATATTATCGTCAACTGTAAACATTATCGACAAATGTAAAAATTAAAAATTTAGTGTTTATGTTTGCAGTGTAAGAAATTGCTCTAGTCCTTTATTCTTCCGTTTTCTCGTGTTGGAAAATTATTACTGTTTTATGGTAACACTTATCACTTAAAAAATTTGTAAAAGTAATTTTATAATTCAAAAAATATAGCATTAAAAAAGTAAAGAATTTTGCTTAATAGTGCACCTTGTTAAATATTTTTTTATTACAAAGTTAAAAGAAAATTTGTCACAACAGAATAAAAATATACGAAAAAAGACAGATTGAAAAACAAAAGCAATTTTTGTCCACATTGTGTTTCATTTTAATACTAAAGAAAATTTTGCATGTTTTTTGTACTACTCTAAATTATATTACATATAATGAGTGTTTATACAGAACAGCAATTAGCGTAAAAAAATGTAACTCATTGACAACTAAATATTTTTTTACGATTTAGATACAATGTATTTAAATAATATTTTTTATTCTACACAGGCGCTCTGTCGTCAATTTTTTTGCAGAGACATGACATACAGGAAAGTGTTGTTTAAGGGTTTTATAATTTTTTTTACACGAAAAAACATGCTATAAGATCAAAACTACACGATTTTTACTTTTAAATGGCTTGATTTTGTATCACTTGACACAATCTTTTTAATTGGTTTTTTTTTTCTAGCAAGATAAAGCATATGCTGCAAATCATAAAAAAGAACACAATATGAAAAATGTAAAACGGGTAAAAAAAATCAGGTAATTAATGTGTCGTAAGAATATGTAGGGTTCAGGCGTCCTAGTTTATTTTATTTGTATCTTTTTTTTTAGTTTTACAGTTTTAGATGTAAAATAAAATGTGTAAAATGTGAAATTCGTCTCTTTTTGACACTTGTTTGCTTAAAAACGACTGCAAGCATTGCATTTTACAATTATATATAATTATTTTTAAAAAAAATATGTAAATAAAAAATTCATTGAAACAACATAATTTAAACCAAAAAAAATCAATATTAATTTTTTTTAGGTGTATTGAATTGAACAAGAAAAATTAAATTTGTAAAAGGATGCAAAAAAACTGTCTATAATTTTGAACTGAACAAAAAGGTTAAAATAAAAAAACAGTTTACAAAAAAATAGTTTATAAATTTAGAGTAAACACGCCCTAAATGTTCATAAGGTGTTTTAAACACGCAAAAAACTATAATCTTTTGCAAAATCATAATTTTACCATATCGAAAATATAACTGCAATTTTTTTTGACGATAAAATATAAATAAACAAGGCTTATTAAGAAACTTAAACGACATATTAACATAAATAACACAATATAAAATATGTACAACTATCGGGCACAGTATTTTATTATGGCGTTAGATTTTCTAAAGTCTTGTTCCTAGCTGTTCCTTTTAATTGCCGTTTTATAAACCAAGAAACTATATTTTTTTAAAAAAAAACTAATATATGTCTGTGCAAAACATTGCAAAATGGTGTAACTGACACTATAATATCAGTGACGTAGCCAGAGGGGTGCAGCTCCCAGCCCCTTCAGAAAAAAATTGCGCCTGAATTTAAAGGGGGTCTTTTTTCGTGCAGTGATTTTTTTACCCAAAAATCAAATTATAAAAATTTTATTATAATTATTTAAAAAACAAAATAAGCAATTTCACGATTTAGATCGTGGTTTTACAGCATATTGTGTAAAAATACTGACTAGCCCTGTTCACACAAAATTTCTGTATACGCCACTATATATCATACTCGCTATCTTTACTGGCATGCTTTTTAAAGGCTTCAAATATTATAAAAACAAATATACGCAAATTTTGTGTTTCGGTGCACCCATTTACTTTTTTAAAGAATATTTGTACTTAGGGTTTCGGTAATCGGGTAATACTACCCGATACCCATTCCTTTTTTATCAAATTTCGGATCCGATTGCCCGACAAAAATGCATTGGGTATTAATGATTTTTTATATTACAAAATGTCGAATCTCTATGATTTTTTTGTATCTGTTTTATTTTTTTTAGCAATGCGAAAAAAAAAATCCTCTTAAAAATATTTTTTAAAGTAGCATACTGGATCTTACTTTGACCTAAAAATAACAATATTGCTAAGAAAGACGCAGTAATTACTTAACTACTATATTTTAAAAGATGTAAAAAAACGAGATAGCACTGATTTCGCCAATAAGGACCAAGAAGACCGCCCGGTACTTGAACCCACCTATAACAGAAAAAACCAAATAGAGATAACTCACTAGGAAAAAGTATATATTGTGTGACAGGGCAAAATAAAATTAAACACAAAAATTTTTATGGTTAGGGATAAGGTTAGGTAAGGTTAGAATCGGGTTACGAAAAAAAACAAAAAAAGTTGAGGGAATAAAAAATTATTTACATATCAAACATTTTGTAGAATTTTTATATTATAATATAAAAGTATACAGAAAAAAAATCTGCTTTGTATTTTTTTTGCAAAAAGGGCGAAAATACACGATTGGGGAATATAGTATACCAAAATTTTAGGGGATGTTGGCATGTTTAAGCTGCAGCTAAAAAAGGTTTAATGTTACATATCTGACAATTCAATAATTTTGCGTTGTTCACATTTTATGATTACAGTTAATTTTAAACTCCGTTTTTCATTGTTACTGCAATTTTATTTGGTTGAACAAATTTTTTCGCTAACAGTTTGTATCACATGCTCTCATTATTGTACTTAAATCGTTATTAGTGCAATACGGAGTCTTTAAGATATATTTGACCTACAATAAATGGGTTTTTTTTTCATAAAGGCATTTTTATGCTAAACTAACCGTGTTCTTTCTCGCTTGACATTGACTTTGTAATTTAAATATCGAATTATATATAAAAAAAGTTAAAAACGAAGAACGTCGGGTAGACGACAAAATAATTTTTCATATACCCGATACCCGACATGTACGAAAAACACGGGTAAAACGAAACCTTGATTTGTGATAGAGTAAACAAAAAGTTATGAGCGAAAATGCCTTTAATATATATGTCTTGTTTACTAACAGAAAAAATAAACTGACAGAATTTGTTATTAAAATCAACATGATAATTTTTCGTTATAGAAAAAGATGTATGAGGATTTTTAAACCCAAATTTGGGGCAAAGTAAAATTTAGTACATCTACTATGTTTTTTTTATACCCTATTATGAATTGAAGAATTGACAATAAAACTTAAGGAATATAATTAATAGAAAAATGATTTACAAATCAAAAACAACAAAAGTTTTAACATTATTAAATATTTGAAAAATAGATATCCCCTTATAATATTCAAAAAATATATAAACCGCAAGTTTAAATTACCAATGTATGCACAAGTATTTATGTATGTGCAAAATAAAGTACGATGTGCGTATCGGGAACGGGGTAACCCTTATTTTGTAGATACCGGTCATTAACTTAGAAATTTTTGGTAACCTGAAATGAAATGAATATACTTTTTTAAAATATTTTTTTTCTACAATGCATTTTCAATGGGACATACCAACAAAAAAATAGAACAAAAAAACAAAAAATCTAGGTAAGTGAAAAGTAAGCCATAATAACTTTTTACTTTTTGCTTAAACTTTGTTCTTGTAACATTTTATTTACCCGATTCGAAGTATTTGAATTAATAAGAAGGTTTAACGTATTGTTTTTTATTACGAGCATACAAATCCAAATTTCTTCTATCAAAAATTATACTTATATCCCATATTTCTAGAATAAATGCAAACACAAAAAATACATCTTAAATAAAACAACACCGCGTAAAAAAAGCAGACCTTAGAATAAAAATACAACAAAAAGGATTATGTAAAAAACGAAGTAGTAATTAGGAATTTGAAGTGAGTCTTACAAAGTAGAAAAACATTTTTTATTGTAAAAATGTTTATAAGAAATTATGAATTCTTTAACAAGCTAGTTTCAGCCAGCGGTGATTTTTTATACATAATGATTGTCAGAATGAATAATAAATGTGTCGCGTGCAGCGCGCCATCCGCGCCCAGACCGCCTATAGGCAAGTAATTGACGATTAGCAAAAAACGAATATATAGCAAAAAATAGTAAGGTGTTATTATTTTAGTAAAAAAAATAATTTTTTTTACAAAATGCACTATTTTTTGGTTTTTCATTTTTTTGTAAAAACTTTTTACAAAAAGAACAAAAACATTGATTTTGTGTGTTTTTTGTCAAATATATCTGCCAATATTTTTTTTTATATTTTGGATATTGTCGTTGTTTTATGTTTTGTTTTTTTTACGCGCAAGATGGCAGGCTGAGCGCGGATGGCGCGCTGGGCGCGGATGGCGCGCTAAGCAAGATGGTGCGCTGGGCGCGGATGGCGCGCTGGGCGCGGATGGCGCGCTGGGCGCGGATGGCGCGCTGGGCGCGGATGGCGCGCTGGGCACGGATGGCGCACTGGGCGCGGATGGCGCGCTGGGCGCGGATGGCGCGCTGGGCGCGGATGGCGCGCTGGGCGCGAATGGCGCGCTAGGCGCGCCACATTTATTATTTTTACTTCTGTTCCAATCCTTATATTATTAGGCAGTGCTAAGTTTTCCTGTGCCTTAAATTTAGAATTTCTAAGCAAACCGCTATTTTTCTAGCAAACCTAGAAAAGCGGACTGTTTGAAGAATAGCGCTGTTTAAAAAACTTGAATTGTCTGTAACGTAAGATATATGTATGTCATGTAAAACATTTTTGTCAATATTGTTCTATATTCAAAACCATATAAAAACTATTGTGAAAATAATCGTAGGCCTGGTTTATTTCAATTAAATATAGTTGCAATTTGCTTTTTTTCGAAATGAGAAAGTGTAATTATTATATGATTTTTAATCAAAAATAGCTGATTTTGTGCAATGATTTTGGCGAATTGCGTTTTTGGTATTTTTAATTATCGACGAATCAATGCGATACCGCTAATTATTACCTCTTCCGATCTTATCGCGTTTGATTTTTTCGCATCTTTTTTATAATTATACTTTACACAAAAAGGGATGGATTAAATTATTTGTTAATAAAACAATGTACGTTACATGTAATACGTAATTAAATATTACAAAATGACTATAAAAAGTCTAATATTTGACAAAAACTCGCTTTAAGCTATTTTTTTGCATTCTTTATCCTTATCTTGATGCTATAAATTAAACTTCTTATTAAAACCCATATAATGATTTTCACGATTTGGAGAGTGCCACAAAAATTTTACAACGTAATAATACTAATAAGTTTAGTTGTTGGAACTCCACCGCTTATTCCAACTTTCTATATTGAGTTATATGGAGGTAATACATGTAAAAGAAAGCCAATTGCTAGGGAAAAACGAAATGATACATTGGTTACGCGCATAAGAAATCTTGGAGAGAAGATTGCATCGGGTAAAACTAAACTAAAGGTAAAAGAAACATACACTGTTTGTCGAAATCCACAAGGGTCTAAAGTTGTTGATAATTTAACTCTTAGAAACTCAAATACATATGAACAGCCAACGTCATCAGCACCAACATTGAAAGAGGCAGACTTTCCTATGGAAATACAAACAAAATATCAGCCAATGCCGATAGCAGCCAACATACATAATCCGAAGCATAATCTACCAAATCAAAAGAACCCCATTGGTTGGGTGGATAAGTTTGAACCCCCTAAGAATTTAGAAGCACGGAGTACAGATGATACCAAGACTGGTTCTCCCAAGACGGTATCACAAAAGAATTGTATGGGTAAAACTATACAATGGCTTTCGAAATTACCGAATAGAATACAAAAATTAACAGCTTGTGTAGATTCATATGGCGAGGAATCAAAAGAAGATAAAACAACCCATAAGAAATGAAGATAAAAAACACAAGCAAGACAACCCGGAGGATGATATGAAAGAAAATAAAATAAAACCATATTGTAGAGATGGACTTGAATATTGGAAATTGACTGAAGAACAACGAAGCAATGCTGTTTGGAACCGCATATATGAGTGTATGAGTGATAAAGAAAGAGAAAATTTACTACAAATAAAAAAAAACTTCGGAAAATCCTATAAATTTGGATGGCTCGGGCAGCATGTCGCATGAGTAGGCCTTGTATAATCAACCGGCAAAAAGGGGGTAAAAAAACCGGAAACCGGTCGACTTTGACCGGAAAAAACCG
>JAQFYM010005495.1:0-13204 GCA_034694785.1 Agrenia bidenticulata
CAAAAAATAAAGAGGTTTATGGCCAACAACTAAACACAATAGCAAGCCAGGGCAATAGAAAAATTTACAGACGACCTATGTTGATGCTATCTTTACTTTTTTAGTTATAACATGCACAGAAAAAGCAAATACAACAGATGATGTAGCAGCAAAAATGCGGAATAACTATGGAATTCCTAAGAGTGCGGAGGGCATCGACAAGCAAAGTATTTTCTAGAAAAATATAATAGCTACAAATACAAAGAGGAATGCTTGGATGTAAAGTTCGTGGCAAAAATATAACCATATAATGTCGCAAACATATGTCTCGTGGATTTATAGTGCAAAACAAAAATAAAAGTAGCAGCTGGGGATATATTGACACAACAGAAAAAATTACTAAAAAAACAAAGAATTTCACATGTGGAACTCGCATAAAGGCAAAATATAACTAATTGCACAACTAGTAAAGGCTTCACTGTTGATATTATAAAGGTATGCAGCAATAAAGAGAATTCACACACTGTTGAAATTTTTAACACTACATACCTTATAGCAACAATTAGTAGGCCCTTTGCATATTTTCCATCATTAATAGAACTCATACAAACTTAGTAATGTGATACGGGGATAGGTTTGCATTCAAGATTTTTATGTGTCAATATTATTAAGTTTATAAATATGAACCAAAAAATTCCTTTTTCAATATATTAGTACATTGAAAAAAATGAATTTCAGTAAACGTAGATGGGTCATCAACTGTTTCGTCTAAGGGCATATTAATTTTATATTTTAAAGTGTTGAAAAACATTATTTGCTTACTTTATTTGTAAGTCTCAGTGAATTATCCACTCAAAGTGCACCCACTATAATGAGAACCATGCTTGAGGAATTAGAAAAGATAGGTTGTCGATGAAATTACTTATCAAAAAATCTAATAGCCTTTTGTTCACATGGCGCAAGCGTAATGTAAGGGGTAAAATCAAGGAGGACATTGTACTGAAACAAAATTATTTTAGGTTAATCTTGTGGCATTGCCTTAACCACTGAATTCAGTTGATCTTGATGATTCGATCAAAAAGGTTTTCGGTATCAGTATATTCTGAAACTCATAAACAAAATATATTGTATTTTTCACCAATCAAATAAGCTCAAATTGTTATTGGATCAAATACGCAAAGAACTAAATACGACATTGTACAGATTTGGACGCGTATTCGGGCCTAGGTAAGCAGCATGAAGTCTTTTTACATGTGAAGTTATCTGAACAAATTCTATGCACTACATACATTCTTCAAAGATTCTAAGAGATATAGTGATGTATATGAAATTATTAATTCTGAATTTTCTTTACGAGCTTGGCTCTTATGCTTGATATATTAAATGAATTCTCTATACAAACATAAGGATTAGAAAGAAGAACCACTACAATTATAAAGGCTAATAGTTTACTAAAAAGGAGTTTGTTTGCATTATAAATAATGTTAGAAAAAGAAGGTAAAAATGAAAAACAATATAAAAAAAAAGTTTTCCTTGTAAAAACTAAAAACTAATACTAATTTTACTATCATGTAGTGGAAAAATCTTTTGAAAGCAGTAATTAAAAATATATAAAATCAATAATAACAAATAAATATGAAGGCTCATATTCAGATTTTTTTATAAGCAAATTTAACATCGAGGAGTTTATACATTTATTTGATACGGTACTAAGGAAGATAGAGGAAAAAACAAAGCTTTGGCGAAGAGGTGACGAAGTGGTAGACTCATTTGAGGCATTTTTTGGTGTAGATATTGGCAGAAATAAATTTCGTAGATTTTGTAAGTTCTTTTATTGCAGGTAACGGCGTTTTGAATACATGTCCGTTTGTGTGAAAACCTCAAAATATTGCTCGTACCATCCCTTTTAGCTCCGCAGAAGCCGAACGAGGATTCAGCACTATGAATTATATTGTCACTAATCTTCGAAATTCTCAACAGATTGAATTCTTCCAAGTCTTATGTTTATAAATCTACTTGGTCCAAATTTAATAGACTTTGAACCCGATAAAATGATTAAAAAATGGCTTATTTCACACCGATCGGCTGATGATAACCGGATAAAAGTACAAAGCGAAAAATAAAATGACATAATCCTTGACGCTTTACGTAAATTATGCAATTAAATACCGCAGTAAAAATAAGTATTAAGATCATTTTTTTCATTTTTTAATAGCTTCAAAGCATATTCTAATTATAATTGTTAATTTTTTCTAACATATATAGTAAAGGTTGTAATAAATAAGATTCATATATTTAGATACATATATTTATATGTTAGTTTGTATTATATAAGACTAGTTCTTTTTTGATTGATTCTATTTATATTTCGTTTACATAATATGGTCAAAAAAAAATCTAATACAACTTTATACTCGTCATTTCTGTTTTTTCTATTCAATATTTATTCTCGCACAAATTAAATCAAAAATAAATCAAAGCTATTCGTCTTTATTAGATAAATGTGTACTTATTTACATGCCATATACGTTTAAAAGTAATGTTTTATATATGTTCTTATCTCGTGGTTTCATTTAGTATAGAATTGGTTTCTATATAATATGCTGTTTTGTATATCCGAGTTTTCTCGTTTCATAGCGGCAAATTTATTTTGTGTTAAGGAACACAAAAAACTCCCAAATTTACCTTTATTCTATGCGCTACCTCTTTAATTTTACACATATCAATAGATCATTAAATAACGGAATATAGGTGATTGTTCAAGCTTCTGGGTCTTCAGTTGGTTAAGATCTTGCGCCCACCTGATAGTATCATTTATGGGGCATAAAAATCCAATAAACAATCCAAAAAAATCCCCAGGAGAAATGTATTTAAGTCATAACAAAAATATACCACACATAACTACTAGAGGTAAATTGATTTAATTACTCGACGATCCCTAGTATTTAAGGACTTCATAATCTAATATTTGTAATTTTAAATATTGTTTTTTATTTAATAAAATATTTTTTTTTAATTTATTTTTATCTTACAGGCAGTTTTTAAATGTTTTGAAACTAAATGCTACGAGTATGAATGATTTTATGTATTTAATTACACCATGAACAGCGAAATATTTTTTGTTTATATTTTTCGGTTGCATATATACCATTTCCAAAACAAAAGGACGGTTTCCAAATCAAATAGGACGTTTTCCAAACCAAATAAGACGTTTTCGAAACTAAATGAGACATTTTCCAAACCATATAGGACACTTTCAAACCAAATAAGACATTTTCCATACCGAATAGGACGTTTTCCAACCTGAATAGGACGTTTTCCAAACTAAATAAGACGCTGACCAAACCGAATAGGACAAATTTCATCAGTAAAAAAAAAATTGTGTTTTACTTTATATGTTATTTTTTTGTTAATATATAGTTTTTGGAAATTTTTATTAATAAAAATGCAACTTTTGGACAAAAAAATAATTTTGACAAAAAAATACTACAAAAAATCGTTTAAAAACAAAAACTTTAAAATAAAATCAACTAGAGTATTAAAGTTAATCATTCCAGCTTAGTTTTTGTGTTTTTTATTTACATTTATACATTTTCACATTTTTTTGTCAAAATTACTTTTTGTCCAAAAAGAGCATTTTTGTCTAATAAAAATCTAAAAAACCAATATATTATCCAAAAAAATTACATATAAAGTAAAAAAACGATTTTTTTTTTACTGATGAAATTTGTCCTATTCGGTTTGGACAGCGTCTTATTTGGTTTTGAAAACGTCCTTTTTGGTTTGGTAAACGTCCTATTCGGTTTGAAAAATGTCTTTTTTGGTTCAAAAGTGTCCTATATGGTTTGGAAAATGTTTATTTGATTTGAAAAACGTCTTATTTGGTTTGGAAAACGTCCTTGTTGATTTGGAAACCGTCCTATTTGATTTGGAAATGGTGTATTTCTTTCTGGGGTTAAAATATGTGCAAAAAAGGCAAAATTTTCAAGATTATTAGTATAAATACATTTATTTAAGCAAAACAAATTGTACTTTAAAAAATCCGTAGTTCCGGCAGTTGATTAAAAAACTACAGTGAAAAAAAAATTAATTTTTTTGTGATATAAAAGTAAGACCAAAAAACTTATAAATATGAAAAACCAGTTTTTTGCAATCTATATAAATTAATAAGTTTACAAATACAACACTAGCATAATTACATTTTTTTGTTATTGAACAATCTTAGAAGCATTTGTTGCGCATAATATACTGGACAGCAACTAAAATGCGATTTTAAGTCGATGGAAAACATTTAAAATAATAAATGTATACTGCGATTTTTTTCTTTTAGTATAAATAGTATTGTTTATAAAACAATCAAAAACAAACGTTATATAAAATGCACTACAAAAAATACAAATTCGTTGTATACGCGATTGCCTTTTATACTGTTTTGCTGCTTTTTGTTAATCCTGTTTAAGCATTTTAGCAAGAATTAGGCTAATGTATAATTTTTCACTTAAAAAAAATATATACTTTAATTTGCACTTTACCGCCGATCCACCCCTACGGTCTGCAATAGAAATAGAATATTTACCAAAATGAGACTTATACAAAAATAATCTATAAGAATTAAAAAAAATTGCTTTTGCACACTGAAAAACTCTTGCAAAAATTTCTATATATAGGGTTAGCTAATAGGTAGTATTATCGCAAAAAAAAATAACCTACGCAAAATAAATTTTTATGCAAAAGTTTGTTCTTTTAAACATTTTTTTAGAATAGAAAAATTCTTTTTTTTACGTAAAAAATGTTCAAGAATACTCAAAAGTTCTGTAAAAAAATAAAAAAACTTAATGTAAAAACAGAAGAAAATATGACGATTGGAATGTATAAAAAATGAATATGTAATTTTTTTACATTGCCTTTTTTGTCTGATACTGAAAAAATCCTCTTTTTGCATTTTTTTATATTACATAAAAATGTTATTGACATTGATTTTACTCTAACCAGAGTATTTGTGCAATAAAGAAGCCATTTGTAACGGAATTATACGTTAAAAAATGTTTTTTAAAGCAAAAAAACACATAAAAATTGTTTTTTTTTGATTTTTAATAGTCAAAAATTTTTTGTTTTTTTATATGAAAAATGATCCCCCCCCATGTTTTTTTTATATAACCACTGCTAGTATACCAATCAATGCAAATAAGTGCATATTTGCAATATACATATGAATAAATAAGTAAAAACTTTTCAATATACTTTGAATACTTGTGTAAGTTTCAGACATATATAAATATTTTTTAAGTGCTTTTACGACACTGGCGTACCCAAGCGGTATTTTACGAAAAAATTTGCGTTAGAAAATAGTAAAAAATCAGTGTTTCGACAAATTCATCCTTTTAAAAACATTTTTTCGTTGCCAACATATTTTACGAAGAAGAGGGGCTAAGAGCAAAACCTTGCATGTAAATGGTACTTCTTGCATCAAGGCAGTTTTTTTTACGATATGGGGTGTTGAACTTCTTACACGGCTGGATACACAAATATATTATGTCGATTTTTTTATATTATAGTTTCTACAATATGTACAGTTATTGTACTGTTTTATGTCTTTTAGACGAACTAACTTTGAATATGAATTTTTTTCTGTGTATAAAATAAAAAAATTACAAAATTATATAAGGTAAGCAAAACAATCATTTATACTTTATGGTGCAATTTCCATATTTCAGCTGTGTAAAATTTTACTATTCAATATATTATTTTACTTTTTTGTTTACTATATTTCTAGTTTAAACAGTTAATTTTACGAGTAAAATTAATAAAGCGTATAGCAGATTAAAATTAGTGCTAATTCCGAAAACGGAATAGTACCTTTTACTATAAAGTACAAAGCTCGATGTTTTTTACCACTTGAATTTCTGTAAGCAATTCGATGTATACATAGTAGTTTTTTGTAAACTTTTTTTTATAATTCGTTTTTGTTTAAACAGCCTCTATACTACGATTTATAAAAAAAAATACAGTTTATTTTTATTTTATTTTTGTAGCAGAAAAAAAACAAAAAGCATTTTTTAGTATTAAAATTCATTTTTTAGTATAAAAATTCATTTTTTAGTATAAAAATTTATTTTTTATAATAAATTAGAACAACTTTGACAGGCTCCAATGAATTAAAACGAGATTTCTTAACATACCCTTGTTAAGTAATAAATATTAGTTGTTTAGTTTTTTTCCGACTAATATAGCTTCTATAAATGTTAAGTGTTTTACACCCCCACCCTCTTTGCATATACTTTTTTAATGCACAAAAAAAAAACGTTAAAAACTTACAAGGTAGATTCTTTTTAAAAGAACAATGCATTAATACAAAATAATGTCAGTTTGATGTATATCTTACTTAGAAGTATAACTTTAAAAAATGTTGTGGAACGATACCAAAGAGAACTGTATGTAAAATCGAGTAATATATAACAAAAATTAAGGCGTATAAAACACTATATTTAAAGAAGATAAACAATTTTTTTTTATCATTATATAGTGTAACGTATTTATTTATTATATGCTTATAATATATAGTTGCCAGTATAAAACGACTTCAAAACATATTAAGGCCCTATAATACCCTTTTTTTTACCGGTAGAACAGTAAAGACAATATATAAAAACGTTATATCTCTTATCCAAAAAGAATGTAATAATATGTATATTTTTACCAGCCGTAACAAATATTGTTGTACATGAAATTTTAACATTATCTAGACAAAATACGAAAAAAAACACACAATATCTTTTTTTCTCAAAAATGTAGGGGTTCTATATTTTCTTATTTATCTTTCCTTTTTTCTCATATTATTTATGCTTTAATTTGTACAGATAGTGGAATTTTAGAGGCTTCTTTAAATTTGTTGAGGTATTGCTGTTTTTATGCTATTAAATACTTATTTTCATGACTATTACAAGATTAAGTAAAGCAAAATATAATATAATATTTAGATAAATAATAAAGATATTTAAAAATCAAATATCTTATTTACAAATTTAGTAGTTATCCGAGTAAGAAGCACAAGCAATATGCAATAAATACAGTTTTATAAAAACCACAAATAATATAAAATGCTACCTTTTTTAAGAGTAAGTTGCAGTACTTTTTGCAAAAACTCGAATAACTTTCGTATTTCATTACAAATCTTTTTTTATATAAATGAGAAAGGTACTTTTGTCTGAAAGTTGCAAACCTTATACCATTTTTTGGAAGGAAAAACTCCAAAGAACCATTTTAGTTTTTTTGTTTTATACTTGGTGTACACACGAGATAAGTATCAAAGGGAGCTTACCGAAAAGTTTAGACTAATTGCGTGCCATTTATCACTTGAATGGCACAGTCTGGAAAATATTTATAGTTCCATTCTATGGCCTTACAAAACAAAAATCTATAAAATTCAATAAATCATTGCATTCCATTATGCAAAAAAAAAAAAATTACAAATATCTGTTATTGTCTTAATTTCTAATTGTTAATTTCTGTAGATTTAATAATTACATAACGAATCTAGCCTTTGACTTCTTTTTATGACTAAATATAGGTTTTTACCGCTAGATTGCAAGCAAAACGTAAAAAAAAATTGTATAATAATAAAACGAAAACGAAAAATGTACATAAAAAAAAATTATTTTATTTTTATTTTGTCTGTGTTTATTTCGTTATTATATATGTTATAAAATAAGTTACTTTTATAACTTTTTGATGACGTCCAAAACGTTCCGTCAGTGATTTTTAATTACTTAAAATTATTTATGTTGTTTTATACTTTTGTAGACATTTTTGGGTTTAAAGATAATGTTATTCATTTCTCATTTCTTTTAAAAAATTACCCCCCTTTTATAATGGGTTTAAAAAAAAATATGAAACAATATAATAAAAAAACTTTCCGCCTCTAATTGCTATTTATTATATGCAGGGATGATACAAACCCGCATTTATTGTTCCACAAAAACTTAAAATGAGGTGTCTGACAATTTGCCTCTGGGTTTTCCTGTCTTAAATAATAAGAAATTACTCCCATTAATAAACTAATAAATACTTAAATAAAAAAAAATAAAATAAAATAATTATTGAACTATGATATGACGCTTTTATAATATAATATGTCACTTATACTAAAAATAGACATCTCGCATTGTTTTTAGAAAATACGACTTTATAAGTATCAAATTTTTATTCGCGTTTATTCTTGTTAATGTAATTTATTGTATATATCAAAGAAGTCATAAAGTGCTGTAGTATGTAGTATACATTATTTAATCCTATAATACGCGCTTTGTCTATATTTATATATGTATTATTTGTTTTTTTTGTGTTTAAAAGTGTTTCTAGATAACTTTTGAGACTTTTTTAGTAATATAAAAGTTGCATTTTTATAAATTAAACAGAATATACACTTTAATGAATGTCAAAAAAAATAAAAGTACGATACTGATGAAAAAATCTAAAAACTGCAATAGTTATGGATATCACGTTTTCTTTATGTTTAAAACTTGATTTCATATTATTGTAAGTAACCTACATTTTTCTTATGTTTTTTGTATAAAAATACTTATAACTGTACACTAAAGATAATTTAAACTAAAAAAAAACATATTTTTATATACCTTAAACTAAAAAAACCTACACCAAAAAACTAGCATCAAGTTGGTTGCATTGAAACCCCATTTAACCCAGTCTTGGATGAAAGTGGGTTTTCATTCCTGTTTGTTTTGCTTTTTACGGAAGTCTACGTGTATGTTAATACATACCCATTAACTTATTTGTAGTGTGTTTACTTTCTTTTACAAAAAATGATATTGTTATGCTAAAATACAAAGTTTCTCTTATATAAATTAGACAATTTTTGAAAAATATAACTGTAAGTATGTGGAATAATATTTACTTTTTTAAAAAAAACGCATGCAAAATTTGCAAGAAAATTTGTTAATAAAAAATTTTTTTGAATGTGAGACGTACTTGGAACGTAAGGTGTATGTGTATTAAATTTATAAATACATTGATTATGCTGTAAATTAATTTAAATTTTACTTATAATTAAGTATAATTTATACTACGTAGAAACAGGGCCTGTCAAAGAAGGGGGCCCCAACAGGGGGAAAGTACAAAAAACGTGGCTAGAATCATGATTACTATGCATTTAAAACAATGATATCAACTAAAATTTTATCTGTAAATATAATTTATAAATTTACATTTTTAAAAATATTTTTTTTAAAAATTAGGGAAAAAAGTGCCCTTTTTTATGACGCCCGGGGGAACCCCCCCCCCCCCCCCCCTGACAGGCCCTGCGTAGAAATACAAGTTATAGCTTATACAAGTTAGTTGTTAGCAGAGACCGTGGTAATATAATATTGTATATGGATGATGCGGAGTTATTCTTAGTCATATCTACAAAACTCATATGAAAGTTAATATTTATTATCCGAGTGAATATTCATACACCTATTAATGTTTTAGTTGCAATTTGCGAGTATTTTAACCTTTTTACTCATATATACATAAAAAAATATATCAAAACCTTTTAAATACATTAACAACTTAATAGCCCTATTTTAATTGCGCAAAGGGCGCAGAATCGCAGGTTCTACAAGAAAGAGTAAAAGAGGGGTATAAAAAGCTATATATGGTTTTACAAAATCCCGGGATACGATATCCCGGTACTTTAATAATATTCAAATCGCTATCCCGGAATGTCTATATGTATAAAAAAATCCCTTTTTTTTGCATTTTTTCGTTTAAAATATATAACAAAAATTGCCGGGATGTTTTTTTTTAACTAGTCGGCATTAATTTTGGATGAAAAAAAGAAACCTTTAAACGGGTTATATTTTATATACCCGTGTAATTATTGTTTAGAAAATTTATAAAACAGGAAAAGTACATATATATATACAAGCGCATAAAATGCTCAAAATCTTAATCCGCATTTTTAACACTTTTATTGATAAACCAAAGCAATCATACTAATACGATAACAGGTTAAAAAGAGAGATATAATATTTTCTTTATACATTAAAGCAACTAGGCCATAAAAACAAAAGTGTGAGCATTATGCGCATATACTAATAGCAATAAAATCGGCTTAAACTCTAATATTACACACCTTGTATTTTTTAAAAACAAAAATTTTGGCATTTTTTTTTCGTATATACATAACATGTTATTTTGCATTTACCACGCGATAATTAAAAAATTACATAACAATCATACATAACGCAATCTTTATAGGCACATAGTTTTTATTACCGAACATATATTATATATCTTGTCAATATTTTATACTAGTTCTTACATTTACACCTTAAAATCAAAAACTAAAAATAAACGCGATATTTTTTCCGAAGAACACCAATTTATTGCTTTTAACATTTAGCATGTGCTTTATGTCAGTTTTAGCACTTAAATCAATATTTGCTAAAATATTGGCCGAAATACTTATTTTTATTTTTCTGGAATGAAACCAGGTCTAAATAGGTAAAAGTAGTACAAACTCAAGAGCAATAAGTTTGCAAGTATACGATTTCGCGCAAACCAACCGTTTTTTTTCAGTATATACAAGCTTTACATTTTTTCTACCTTCGGCATCTTATTTCTTATCAAAAAATGCCAAAGATAAAATTTACATATAAAGTCAACAAAAAAGCATTTTTTTAGTACTTGTTATTGCTATAACTTTTTTCTTGCAAAACCTTACGTGTAAATATTATCTGCTGTTAAAACGGCAACCAGTTACACGGTATATAACAAAGTATACATATATGCATACAGTATCTTACTCACGATACTTGTTTAACCTTTGCGAACATAATAGTTTTATTTTAAGCCACATAATATTACAAAAGATTGTTGTATTTGCATTAGATTTTTGTAAATTGAGCAGTTAAAAAAAGTTAAAAAACTAAATTAGATTGGCAGTTAAAGCAATGGTATAAATCCTTACCTTTTGTGTTTGCTTACGGCAAACGCAAAGACGACAACATTTAAATAAATAAGGCATAACTTTTATTAGAAATAGTTTTTTATAAATAAGCGCTTTCCGTAACACTTATAAAACAACGACGAACGTTTTACACTACGTAGAATTTGCACGAAAACATGCAGTGCAAAAGCCCCTGAATGGCAACCACTCTGCATTTTGCAGTAATTTTTTGTGTCGTGAATTTTAAACAGAAAACAAATGATTTTATGCTCTAGATTTTACTGCTATAATTTGGATCATTTATTTTATGTAAGATTTTGATGCCCGCTAAAAATCATATTTTTTTTTTACATACTTAAACGATATCAAGACATTCAAATGTTGATTTTCGTACATATGAATAACTGAATACAAAGCTGCAAATATTTTTATGTAAGTAAAACCCCGTTTAAAGTACAAAATTTTGCCTGTGTACTATAAGTTTTATCTCAGAAATCAAAAAGTGTTTATTTTACATAATTTGCACATTTTTGGCTATATGACATGGACTTTAATTTGCACGTCAAGCATTTATTTCATCATGCGTTGCTACAATACTTTGTAAACTTTTTGAAATGTAAACTTGAGTAAAAAGTTATAAATACCTTTTTTTATTCTTTTTTAGTTAATACGATTTAACCTTAACTTAAAAAAAAGTTTTCAAATTTGACATTTCGAACAGAGTAAAAATATAAAAAAAAATATGTTGGGATCCCGGGATCCCGTTTAATTTCCCGAGATAGGTTTTTTAAGTTTTTTTTCTGAAATCCCGGGATTGCAAACCCTAAGCTATAGCGTGCACTTCTAGTTGTGTTTGCCTCTTCTAGCAACGGGTATAGATTTGGTATCATACCCACCAACTGTAATAATATATTAACAATATATTGTTATATATATTATGAAAATGTTTTTATACTTACAATATTTTTTAACTAGGAGTTTCATACACGCATAAAAGCACATCGCAATGTTTTTCCGACGATAAAATTTGGGTCTCAAGTAATTATGGGGACTTAACTTATTTAAAATCTAAAGAACCATATTTGGTCACCTTATAATTATAACTTGTTTTTTTTTTTTTCATTAGGGTGTCATAATGCATTTTCCACGGTCAGGTTTTTTTGTTAAAACAAAGACCGAATAAAGTGTGGCAGTTATATGGCATAGTTGTTTTTTTGCTATTATATTTTATAAAAAATTTGCATTTTATATACTATAGTTGGTTAAAAGCGTATTAAATGTGCAATCGCGTGCAATCCATATTGTGATTTTTTTATTTTTGCAATTTTAAATGCTACAACAGTACCGCAAAAATTTTTTAATCGATATTTTGTTTTTTTTTATGTAAACGCTTAGTTATTTTTTTCGGCTTTTAATATTCGTATGAATTACAATAAATTACCATACCTACGAAATACCTTATAAACTAGAAATGAACGCATTTAAAATAAATGTAATAATACAATATTTTTTTGCCTAAAATTATATAGAAAGCATCATATCACAATTTTTGCTTATATTTAAGAAGCTTTAAAAAACACGGCAATTTGTGTTAAATAAACTTATAACACCTGTTTTTGTATAAAGAATTGTTTGTGTTATTGCCCCATATAATACTTTATATATAAAACCATGATGATTATTTTTGTTGTAATAAAATAGACGTTTTTTTGTGTTCTGTCTTTTTTTTTGTGTGGTTTACGAAGTTTATAAACATGCAAACTAAAACACTATAATTATCTACCTCGAAATCAAATTTTTAACTAGCCTATCATTCTGTAAATATACTTTATTTATGCGAAACTGTATTATAATATATTTTTAACTAAATTCAATATGTCTTATGATTTTTTTGTATTAAGAATAAAATTTTATATCGATCTTTTTTACGTTCATATACCCGGGGAAATACCCGGCTATACGAAAATGTAATTAATTTGATCCCGGGAGAAACTATCCCCGGGGAATTGAAACCCCTATTTTCAACCTTTCAACGGAGTACTTCTTTTATGTAAAACATGCATCTCTTTCGCCGGGTGGGCGGATGGGGGGATAGGATCTTTATTATGCAAAAAAAATAGGTAAAACTATACCATAATATTAAACACAAAGCAAGTCTAATACGTATATTGTTTTTCGTATTATATTTATGATGTCGTCATCAGCGGTTCCGAAAAAATAATGGTACTCTACCATAATGGCCATACAATATATGGCCATTATGGATGGAAATGTTTC
>JAQFYM010005496.1:0-13201 GCA_034694785.1 Agrenia bidenticulata
AAAAGTATTTAAAGAAAAGGAAAATAAATAAATGACAGTTTACATGACTTCATCTCGTTCTTCTAAGACTCCGGCCGGTAAGCCCGCCTCATCCAAAAATATAAAACACTCCCTTAAGAAATCGCATCTTCTGTATCACATATCGAAGATTTTAAACCTCAGAAATTTTAGTTTAGATTTCACGTAGAAGTAAGATGGCTATCAAAGGGTCAAGTATGTGCAAGATTTCATAAATTGCTTGATCAATTAATATACTACTTTGAGCAGGTAAAATGCATTGAATTTAAAAATATACTTAAATCAAAAATGTGGGGGCAAAGACTAGAATTATGAATATTTATACTAGATATTTTTAATAATCAAATAATTTAATGCAAAAACCAGATTTAACATATATTGATTTATGTGAGAATATCTTAAAGTTATAAGCAAGATTAAATTTACTAAAAGAATGCGTTACTAAAAATGATATTGAACTATTACACGAAGTAAAAGAAATTTCTGAAGAATCCCCTGTGCGCAGTGAAGTCATTTTAACAATTGATGCATTCAATGTATTGTGCGATAAGTATTTTCCGATAACAAATCCCAAAAACATATGATTGGATTTTTTATTCCTTTAGTATTATTCAGATTGATGTCTACGAATTAAATACACAGCAAAAAAACGAG
The DNA here is from genome assembly GCA_034694785.1 of Agrenia bidenticulata. Taxonomy (NCBI): domain Eukaryota; kingdom Metazoa; phylum Arthropoda; class Collembola; order Entomobryomorpha; family Isotomidae; genus Agrenia; species Agrenia bidenticulata. Next base: position 673 of record JAQFYM010005496.1, read on the forward strand.
TTAATAGGAGTAAATACAACCCGATCATTAATATATGATTGGAATTCACAAGATTTGGACGTATTTTGGATTTCGCTTGAAAATAGATTCCGAACTATTTTAATGTGGCTGTTAAGCTTTTGTTGACATTTGGGACGACATACGATTGTAGATTCGCATTCAGTTATCTAAAAATTATAAAGACGAGGCTAATAGGCAGTCTTAGAAATGTGGGAAATGAGATGATAATTACATTGTCAAAGATAAGACCAAAAAATGAGGAATAACTTTTTTAAATATAAATGGCAAGTTTCCCATTAGTATATTTTTTTAAGTTTGATGTTCCTAATTTATTTCACCTGTTTCCCATAATTGTTTTTAAGCCCAGTTTGGTCCACTTTTTTCGTTAAAATCTGTTTATATTAGATTACTATGAATGCTGCATATTGCATTGCCGCAAATTGTCTCATTTAAATATAATAGCGTATGTATTGCTGTATTTCAGATTAAATTTGCGAGTCTAATGACAATGATTTTTCTCTCTTGCATTTAAGCAAATCCGGGCTCAAATCCTTGTCCACTTTAAAAGGGCTCAAAAATTGAAAATGTAGGCCACCCCTGTACTAGATTATACGTAAAAGGTTTTTTTATTTACTATCACAAAAAAAGCTTGCAAAAATACATACGAACAGCGGTTTTAACACAATAATCAATCATCGTACCTTGTGTTTTACAGTATACACTTTAAGCTACAAAATCATGTAACTTTTTTAGTACGTAATGATTTTTTTTTAACAAAAAAAAGGAAACTAATATATTAAACAGTATTTTTGCACTTTTTGTAACTATTTTAACAATTAACAAGAAAAAAATAATGCCCTTTTTTTTAAAGTTTTTTTTGCAATAATCGAAATAAAAAAAAAGTTTATATAATAAATAAATTTAGCAGAGATAGCGTAATATAGTTGCTTTTAATGCAAATGACGGTTTTATTATATACAAAAGTAGAAATTATACGTTAAAATTCTACTTTTTTCAATTTTCGTTTTTTTTATCTTTTTCTGTCCTTAAACATATCAATAATATACAAAAAAGTAATATGGGATGATTAAAATGTAAACAACCCGATTTTCGTATTTTAACGTTGCAGAAATTTTTGCTTTTTTACACCACTAATCATAAAGAAATATTTTTTTTGCCAACCAAATTCTTTTTTAAGGCGTAGAACTAAGATCCGTTTATAAACAAAGTAAACATTCTAAATGACAGGCGCGCGGTCTACTCTGTACAAACTTGTGTACTTCATCCTAAATTTTAAGATGATTTAAAGACTGTTTGTAACAAGATATAAAATGTACTACAGCCCCATATAATATTTATATTTTTATACAAAAGTAAAAAGTAAAAAGTAAAAATTCGCATACTTTACCTATTAATATAACTTACCTTGCTTTTAGGGTTTCGCAATCTTTTTCTTTTGCATTTTTTTACTTCTAATATAATTTATCAAACTATTTTTATGTTTACAGAAAAATTTAAATTGAATTTTATTTATGTTTCAACAACTGTAAATATGCTAAATCTGCGCGCTTCAGTTGCGTAACCAGGGGGGCCAAGGCCCCCACTTTAAAGAAAAAAGTTTAGCCTTAATTTAAGGGCCGAGGTCTTTTTTCTGCCCGTCAAAACATTTAAAAAATATATTATATAACCACATATTTTTCAAATTTTTTTAACAAAAAAGGCTAAAATATTTTTTTAACTTTTAACCAGTATTTTATTTGCCCCCACTAAAAAAAATCCTGTTTACCCCACTGGCGCGCTTATATACGATAAATTTTATAATTTTATATTTTGAAGGTTTAAAACTTATTTTGAACATACACTTTCTATAGTGTAAATACATTCTAACCCTGAGTATATTCGGTTTTCGTAAAAACTGAAAATTAAATGAAGGTTAATAAACTTATCAAGTATGTAAATCGTCGAATAAAGCTGTAAAAAAGCCTCTTCTGCATCCCAGGTTCAAGAAAAGTTTTGAAAGACATGATTTTTACATAAAAAAACACAAAAACATGACTTTGCAATTTTTTAAACCTGCAATTAAACGCGCATAACTGTTTTTTGGCTATACTTGCACTTAAAACTACATTAATTAGAAGCCGGAAATAACAAAGTTTACAGTATTTATAATACGTAAAAAATACACATATTTCAATATTTTTTATGTGGCTGACACAAAAAAACCGTTTTTTTTCTAGACACAAAATCACATACATAATAGTAATGTTGAATCTTGCATTTTTGTTTTATATACAGTTCTGTTATATGTGTATGTCAGGTATTGGTTACTTGTAAATACACTGGCTACTAACCGTTATGAGCGGTTAGGTAACATGTTAGCGGTTCTTACATCAATTTTAGACAAAAAAGACTAAAGAAAAATCTACCCCCGTTAGGAATTGCTTGTTTTTGCTTTTAATATTTTTATACCTATATTCTTTTGGTTTGTATTTTACGAATACTAAAAAGCAGTAAAAATTTAAATTACTCAAACTTTGTTAGGTTATATAAATAAAAATTAAAAACGGTTTTTATTACATTTGTATAGAGGTTCGAACTACATTATTGCGATTAAAAAGCCTTTAAATTACGTTATAGTCTTTGCTTTGTGGTTCAGTGCAATTTTAAGATATATTTCTGGATATTAAAAACTAATAAAAACTTGTTGTTATGTCTCTTTTACGAATTTTCTCGATATAAATATATTAATATCTGTAACACATCTTTTTAAAAAAGAAGAAAGGCCACATAATGAAACGGGAATCAAACTAGGAAAGATTACTTTTTGTTTTGTATAACCTTGCAAAAACAAATGAATAATTAAGCAAATAAAAATAAGCAGTCGCGGAAATAACGATTAAACAATTATTGTGATTGGCTAGTATGAAAGAATGTCAGTTACGGTATATTGTGAAAAAATACGAATAAAAAGATAAGATTCCACGCTGTATCGTCTTGAGGTCTTTTGTTTATTGCTGTTTTATAAAATAAACTTTTTTTTATATCTTTCAGATTTGCACTTACAGAGAATAAATATATTATAAATATTATAAAAATTAACAAAAACATATGTTGTAATTCGAATTCAACGAAATCACATTTTTTGAAATAGTTAAAAAATAAAAGTTTTTTTTTGTATTTTCTATTCTTAGTCGCAACCTGCAAGTAACAGTTATAAAAAAAATACAAATTAGAACCCGTTTTTAAACCGGAAAGTTACTTACGTATTAGTTGATGTGCATACGCTATCTGTTATTAATTGAAATGGTTGAATAGTGTTTGTAACTGTTACTTTTTATATATTCAAGCCTTTCTTCTAAATTTTGTCTATATTTTTGTTATGATTTTTTGCATAAAGAAGTTAACTTCCTTTTTGCGCGACTATAAAAATGTTAAGAAATTTAAAGTTTAACAAAAATTTATATATAAAAATAATATTTTCAAATTTTTTAATACTGTTTCCGATTTTTTTGTGACGCTTTTAATGTAATGATCCCGCATAACATTACAAAACTATTTATTTTTATAAAGACATTAAAGACGTGATTCTTTCGCCAAAGTAAAACTTCTTACATAGAAATGTTTCTTTCCTAAAAAATATTTCTTTTTTTTGCCCCCGAAAAACAGGGGTCGATAAAGAAATATGTGTTGAGATGTTTTTATTACCCCTCTTTTTTAAAGGCCAAAGAAAAGAAATGATTCCTTGGCAGAAGAGAAGCCGCCTAAAAGGTTATATGAAAGTTGCACTATAGTACACGTGTGTTAAGCAAAAGCACTAACTTTTTAGCGCTAACTACAAAGAATATACTTTTAAAGCTCAAAAACGTCTTCATAGTTATTAAATATTGGTGGCGTGAACTACATATTTATCTGACGGTATAAACACACACTTTTTCGTTTGGGTTGCGTTTTTTTTTGGTTTTTTCATATTCATTTTTTTTAAAAATGCGACGATTTGATTATGTTAAAATGTTTGTTGAGTAAAATTAATGCGCATATATATTTTATTAAAACTTAAGCCGTAAGACTTATAGTTATTAGAATATAAATTGTGCCCCAGGAGAAATTTTTCGTAGTTGTATCGGCGTAAAAGGCTTTACATATTTTATTTTTTATAAGTAAAATATTTGCTTTTTTAATATATATTGATTTTTTAACATTTGGATTGCATCTATTTGTATTCATATTTCCCTCCCCCCCCCCCAGTTCTGTATTCTTATGTCAAATAAAATGTTACTATAAGTTTAATATTGTCTCAAAACTTACGTTTTCAATTTTATAAAATGGATTTATGACTTTAGAATGCTAGACTCATCTATACTTTTGCTGCCTATGTTAAAACAAGGATTTGCAGTATACCGTATAGTAAAAATTCACTATAAACTTACTACACACTATACTGTATAATGGAGTAGTAAGTGTATAGTTAAATTTTGTTTTTTTCTTTAATAGATTGCTTCTCTTGAAATGATGACTAACCTGCAAAAAAAAGACAAATTCAAAACTAAAATTTGCAAAAAATTTAAATTTTGTTCTATAAACAGCACACATGTTTTATGTAAACAAAGCAAGATTATTGCTGTAATTGCAATTCATACTAGCGGTTTTACTTCGGTGTAAAGATTATTAGTAGGGGGAATTGCAAGTAAAAAGAGAAAAATATACAAAAAAGTAAAATTCATGGGCTACAAACAAAAAAATATTGACTTTGAAATTGAAGTGTTTCAAAAAGACTTTATGCGTTTACAGTATAAATATTAAGTATATGATACTGTTAGATAGTAAAAATAAAACGATTTTTTGTATTTTATTATATTTTTATTTTATTTCATGATATTATTTTTTTGGTTAAAACAAACCAAATCATCATTTACAGTAATTATAACGATTGACTCTTTTTAAAATAAGTCTTCTTGTTAATGTAAGTTTTAAAAACATAAAATTTAATATTACACACGTCACATATTATTTACAGAATTTATATGTCTAATAACCCCAAAAATGCATAGTAAAAATACTTTACGCTTACTATAAACTTACTATACCGTATAGATAAATCCTTGTTCCAAGATTATTACCTAATGTAATCTAGTAAAAAATACAACAACGATAAAATTAACATGCTATTAAATTGAAAAAAAAGTTCTATGATCAGTGTTTATGTAGTAAATCCCCTAGTGTGGGCCGCATTTTTTGTCTATATTGACCATCACTTCTTGGATACACCAACATTTTCTATCGGCTGTATATTATGTAGTGTTCGCTTCATTAGACTCGTTTGCCGTAGAATTGATGCTAGGCTTACAGAGCCCGCTTGAAAAACTGAAAGAATGCAAAATACATATTTTAATGCAGACATATCCATTATATATATGTAGTTTGTATAGTTATATTCCTTGATATTACACATAATCAATGACGTTGTTGATAACCCACGGAGTGAAATACCATTGGCTATTCGGCATAGGTCAATAGGTTTATTTGTGCATATTTATAACTCTTCAACCAAAAATTAAATACACTAGTGTGCAAAAATAACATCATACTAGCCCACGTATTTGACCCATTGCCAAATAAACACCTAAATATGCATAATAATTGACCCCCTTAAAATGTGGAAGCCAATATGCGTAAATGATCAAATTTTCATGACGCAAATTTGGTAGTAAGTGAAATGTTGAAAACAAAGAAAATCATAAATATCGTAACCGAAAGATAAGTCTAAATTTTTTACAGCAGTATAACAAAATATAATAATATTCAAATAAATATATAATAAAGATCAAATACAAAAAGACCACATGCAAGGTTTTTTATATAAAAATCGGCAGATCACCATACCATGCTTGTTTTTATGTTTTCGATCTTTATTCATTTGCTTCCTTTTTTCTTTACAATTTACACTTGACACAAATGCTCATACTAAATCAAAGTAAAGGACGACGGAAACGAAAAAAGGGGAATTAATTTAAGCTAAAATGCTAAAAACTGCATATCTGACTACTTTTATAGGGTTATCTAAGATGATCAACTATAATATTTCTGCATATTTTTGAGCAGAGTATGACTAAATCAGAGTAGCGCAGAGTACAAAAAAAATACAGAAAGGTTTATTGTTGTACTTCTTTACCCTTTTACGCATCTCACACTTAATCATTTATACATTGCAAAATAAAAATTTAATTTTAAATAATCGAAACCGCCGAAAATATAAGTTATAAGTAGGGTAGTTTAAATTGGCAGAATCTATAAATTGAGAATGTGCAATCTGCAAATAAATAAATATGTTATCTATATGATCAAATTAATAACTACATTCCCTCTAAATACTAAGATAATGTATTCACACTTTGTTTAAATTAATTCTATGTACGGAACTTGACACTTTGATGCTATAAAAACATATAGTTAGTATCGAAAAGACTGTTTAAAGGATATATATTACATATATTGTAAATATATAGATAAATAAAAATTGATGAGTCTTTTATTACTTTGATTTTGTGATTGAAGTCTTGTTGAGCATTTATACATGATCAAATTTATGTTTTTTAGAAGATTTGGATATATAAAAAAAAAAAAAAAACAAAAAAATAGACGTTTGATTTAAGCTACAGAGTAAACAGATGTCCAAACGACTTAATTTGTAATTTTCACGTGCTGAAATTACTGGTTTTTTATATAAAATCATAAATTCTGCCAATTGTGAAGACCCTAGTTATAAGTAAGATAATAATTAATAAATAATAAGTAACAAAAAAAACAACTTATGTAAAATATTTAAACGCAGTATTTCCAAAAAAAAGCAAAAAAATTCTTTTTATGCTGATACATAATTTTAAACAATCTTGCTGCTACTTTATTGCGGTTTAAATTTTCAATAAAACATTAATTATGTATTTTAACCAAAAAGCAATAGTATAGCTTTATTTGAGTAAAAAAAAAATTGCGTGTATAAAACAGCATAAATATTTATAAGAGCTAGAAAGTTAGGTTTATCATACAGATACAATTATTTAAAACATAAAAAAGAGCAATATTTTCATAACTGTTTTTTTTAAAATCTACCGTTTTCAACCTTTTCTTTAACTTTTTTTGTTTTCACAAATATTTATAAATAAATGTATTGTAATGCCATAAGTTTTTCTAAAAAAATTTAGAAATCATCAAAATATTTTTGCTTTTTTTTTGAACGAAATGTATATTTAAGCCAAAAAAAGCTCATTAAAGCGTATTTATTTGGGACCAATCTATGTCGTCTACATTTTAAATTTAACATTTTACTTTTTATATACTTTTGTATATCAACACAAAACATAAAAAAATACCCCTGAAAATTTCTGAAGATCTAAAAAACAAAAAAATGATGTTTTAATATGCAGAATTTTTTTTTTACACCTGTAATAAATATTGCGTTAAAATATTACAATCACACAATAGAATGCAAGCAAACAAAAAAACTTTATGTTTTGTCATTTTCAAATGTCACGCGCCATGATCGTGGAATGTGTTATTTCGCATAACAGAATAACATACACAGCACAAGGCAATTATATACAAACGTAAAATTTGAATACTTAAGTAGTGCATGGTTATAAAAACTATAGGGGTATAAAAAAATTCCTACTTTAGCAAACTTACATATTTTCAAAAATCGTGTTTTCTTTTTTAGAAAAACAAATTACTTTTATGATTTATAAAAAATTAATTTTAATCAAATCTTAAATCCAAATTCCTCATTTCGCATTTTAGAGTCTTTTTTTTTCTTAAAAATTAATATTCTCAGGCCTGTTCTGGGGATACAATGTCACAAAAATGGCGCGAGACTTAAATTGAAATTTCCATTTTAAGTTGGCTATTAAAATCCGTGAGCAAAAAAAAAATTACTTGAAAAAAATAAAAATATCGCGTCTAATATTATAAAACTTATTTTTTGTATAACACAAAAAAAATATAAATATCTTACGCATGCGAAAAAAAAGGAGACTGGCAAAAACATGTTTTTTTTAAACTGTAAAGCCACCAACATAGTACCTATTTTTGTTAATATCTTTATATTTTTTTTAGCCGAAAGTATACCTGTTTTGATTCTGCAGAATTGCAAAGTTTATCTGTAAAAATATATCAGTATATATTGCCAGCTATGCCGAAGACACATGCTGAACGAGGACCATCGCTACAAAAAACAACCTATAACAGTAAAGTATGATTTCAACTGACTGAAAAAAAGAAAACATGTTTTATGTTTTTTATGCTGCCGTATTTGATTTCGGTGGTATTTTTGCCCTTTAAGAAGGATTTAAAATTACCTTATTTTTTTTAAAAATTATAAGGTTTTATAACTTTTAAAATTAGTGTGTTAATAAGTTTTTTTGTACATTTTTTGTTCTCATAATTTTTGGGCTTGATTTATCGTTCGGCATGGGTCTGCTGGCACAGCACGCGCACAATAATAGATGGAGATATATGTTTTGTAATATAATTGTTTGGACTGCTTGAGTTCTCGTATTTTTTTTTTTTTCTGAAACATTCTTTCATAGAGTATTTGCAAAAAAAAACATTTCGATATCCCTTTAATATCCTGTTTTTACTTAACTGTATTGTTCAGTTAGAAACCCCGATAAATAAGCATGTTTTATTGCAATAAAGAAGAGTAGCTTCGTAAAAACATCAAAATGTAATGTGCGCAAAAAAGGCGTGCTTTTTCGTGTGACAACTGCAGACAAGGTCGTTTAAATGAACAACTAAACTTTTTTACTAGCAATTCTGATTTTTTCTATAAATAAAGCAAATGATTATGCTTGTAGCTTTGTAAGAAGTCTTTAACGCAGGCACGGATCAAGGCTGAGCAAAAACTGCATTGGGCTTAAACCCTCAAAAAAAAGACCCATTTTGTTTATTTTTCATAGATAAAAAATTTTACAAAGGCAATTAATTCATGCTTATTTATTATAAATTCTTTACAGTTTTTTTTTGATATTTTATTTAAAGTCTTGATGTTTTTTTAATGTAATTAAATTGCATTGCGACTCTATGACGTGTAAATATTGCCGGCCGTGGTGTATTTTCCACTTAGCCCATGCGTAGACAAGTTGAATGTTAAAAATTAAATTATAAAACGTTTATTCTTTAAACAAGTATAAACCTGTGTACCTTGTTCTATGTTTTTTTTTGTTTTGTTTTTTTGCTGTCACTAATTATATGTGATTTTATATAATTGTGTATTTGCAAGTAAGAAAAAAAAATGCACTTTGCACGTTAAAAAAGAAAAGTTATTTTTAATGTCACGAAAGCGCTTACTACAAAATAAAAAACAATATGATAAAACTATTTGCGCTATTAAGACAATCAAACTACAATTTTATAACCAAGTAGAAATGACCAAAAGAAAAATATACTAAAATTATAGACAAAATAAAACATATAACGCCATTTTTTATCGTAAAAAGGCGCAAAAAATACACGTGAAAAGTGAAAATAAATAAAATTTTTATTTTATATTACAAAAATTAAGAGTGTAAACAAGATACATTGTATATTTTACGTTTATCGGGTATAGCTAGTCTAGATATACTATTTGTATATATTTTTTGTGGATTTTAAAAAACTTGCAACTATATATACATTTTCATTTTTAAATTATTTTAATAATTTATACAATCTTATTTTTTTTTAGTGCTGCGTATTAATATCTTGGCTAATGTGCTACACTTTCAATGCGGTCGTCGACTATAAGTGCTTTTTATATTTAGTGCGTCTTCTTTTATAAAATCATCGTTATTTTTATATATTCTGTATTTTAGTTTAATTTTCGTGTTTTTCCCTGCTTTCCTTGCAAATACACAATTTTAAGTTGTAACTATAAAAAAAAGTACAACGAAAAACTTTAACCAAGATTACAGTTTGAAAAAAAGAGAATTTTTTTAAAAGAAAGATAAAATTTATATGTTTTTTTTTCTACCAGCTTTTATGAAAACAGTTTACAACGAGACGTCAATATATAAACGATACTTTCGTCATCTTGTTTTGTTTAAAAAAATCATTTTCTATATGCATGTACCAGTGGCATAGCCAGGGTCTTTTTTAAAAAGAGGATTTTAACGCAAAAAGATATAAAAAAATAGTTATCTGACAAAATTCTAGTTTTTAAAAAATAATTTTAACAAATTTGTAAAAAAAATTCAGTTTAGAAAATTTTTTTGCTCAAAATGTTTTCCCCTACGTTTAGGCACCCCCGTCAAAGTCAGGCGCTAAAAATTTTTTTGAGGGGGGTTACAACCCCCGAACACCCCTTCCTAAATACGCGCATGGCAAGGACATTTTTGTAGTTTTTGGCATTCTTTGAACATGTATCATACAAACTTTTTGGTATTATAAGTATTTGTTAAAAAAACTACGCTTTTGTAATTTAGAGTAAGTTCCGAAATCGTTCCTGTTATTTTTGATTGCCCGTAAGCAAAAGGCAACACTTTTTTAGTATGAAAAAAACAGGGTGTTTTCTTCCATGATGTGTTCTTCTTTTTAACGTAGGTAAATTTTTACTATGGTTGTATTGTTACCTATCTTGCACCATCATCGAAAAAATAGCCCCATATATTTTTCCTCTTAAAAATATACCCAAATCACAAAGATTAATTTCAAGCATGTACATAAAAAAGCAATATTTTACAAAAAAGAGTAAAAAATTATTGCAACCTGTTCCATGAATGCCTGCCTTGCCGCCATTTGTTTTTTATTCTAAAAGTTGGTTGCAAAATAAAGCCGGAAAAAGGATTAATGACTTAAATTCATGCATTTGGCATCTGCATTATAAAAACGCCGTTGATGCCCTCATTATATCTTAGCCTCTATCGGGGTAAATCCGTATATAAAGTAACATTATTACTGTATCCTACGCATTTTGTAGTAAATAAACCAAAAAAGATATGTAAACGTACAAGGTTGCTTGGAGAAGTCTTTTTTTATACTATTTTTGTGTATTTTTTTTGCGTTCATGTAGAAACCTCTTTTCTCCAAAAACCTTTTTTATAGAAGGGTTTAACTGTATTACAACAACAACTTGCTCATGATGTATTTCTTTGTATTTTTTTACAAAAAAATATACATTTACTTCAATTTTGTTATCATAGTAAGGTTTACTATTACAAGATACTAAAGTTAACACAAAAGTACAATTCACTATAGTAAAATTGTGTATTACCCGTCGTGCATCATTCTTGCCATAAACGCGGAACCCAAAAACTGTTTGTCTTGTATTTAGAATTTATCATACTTACAATATATCTATTACGATGTAAATATAAGGGAGAACCTGTTTGGAAAATCAACTGCTTTTTTTGCATAAACTGTTTTTTTTAAAAACAGTTTTTAAAAAACGTATCTGAGTACACAAAAACTGTTTATGTTAGCAAGAACTGGTTTTGCATATAAACATGTTTTTATTTTTTGTCCTAACTATAAAGGGGAGTAAAAAGCATTTTACGACATTTTTATTACTAAAATTTAAAAAACGAGTAAAATAAAATATCAATATGAAAATAAACCCAGATTTTTACAAAAGTTGTAATATAACTATAAACACTTTATTGTATTTTTTATTATTTTCACAACAAATATATATTAAAAAATAAGACTATTTATAATTTTTTTTTATCGATTGAAAAAAAAACAGTTTTAGATATTTTTAAATAACTAAAGGTTTCTAATTCCTTTTTTTTAAAAAAACTGCATATATGCATAAACAGTTTTTGAAAAAACTGTCAAACAGATTCCCCTTAATTTTTTCTGCAATTTCTAATAAAAAATAAAAAAATCTCAATACGAAATTTGCAAGATTTTTTGATGAGTCAAATTTTTAGGTGATATATAATAGAGACTGCAATACCGAAATAGATTTTTTGGTTCGGTTACCGAAAAAAATGCAAAATTTCAGTCGATTGATTCGATGAGTAACTGAAAATTACCATACACCTTTACAAACGGTTTTTTACTAACAACGCCATAAACAAAAAAAAACTGATTTTAAGTACAAATTAATCTATAAATGTGACAAAAAAAATATGCCGTAAATAAAAAAAACATCAGAAGTAGAGTCTGCAATAACGAAATCAAATTTAAGACGTGTTGAAAAATATACGGCAATGTGTGCATTAAAAGTGTTGTAAATAAAGAACATTACTGGAAGTATTGAAAACTCCATTTTTTTACCGAAACTTATGAAGAGTTAAAAATTAACTTATTGTGTTTCTAAAATTTTTTAATTCGTGTCTTATGGTTGATTTAAAATCTGTAAAAACAAGGCTCAAAATTGTTTAAACTTATGATTGTATACATGTTCACTGTAGAATGAGCTTGTAGCATTTTTTTTTGTAGAATTGTATTTCAATAACCATTTTTAGCCCCAGATTTGTTTTTTTTTTGTCTTTACTAACGTATTTACACAAAAAAAAAACATTGCATAAATTTTTGGTATTTTTTAATGCTTTAAAAA
>JAQFYM010005497.1:0-13197 GCA_034694785.1 Agrenia bidenticulata
CGGGCAAGCATATATGTATGCAAATCTTTAAATAAAGGTACATCAAGATGCAAAAGTATGACGGATGCATATGATAAAACAGTGGACCCAGGATCTTAAATTGTTTGCCTGCAAAAAAAAAAGGTTTGGGCGCGAAGAAAAAGCCAAAAATTAGCGTAAAAAGTAATCTTTACGGTTGCAAAGACAAGAAACGAGTACCGAAAAAGTGAATATGTCTTAAATGAAACAAGAAATGAGAGAAAAAGAGCAGTGTAAAAGTAAATAATGATTACGTTAAAGAGTCAGTATTAGAAAAGGCTATAAAAAACGTGTTAAATAAAACTTTGAACCCGAGTATTTTTCAGGGTGGTAGATCTTTTTGCTTTCGATGAATATAATCGAAACTTTAGCATACCAGACAAAATTTTATAAGTTGTATCCAAGACAGAATGACAAAAATCTAAAAGAGTAAGTGTAATTGTATTTTTACTTCCCTTTTTGTCTTTTAATTTATATACAAATTAAATAAATAACATTTATAAAAGTATGCTCATAAATTAATTTTCTTTGGGACCTCTTATGCCAATGTTGTCTCTATACTAATTGAAATTTTTTGTTCGTTGCCTGGTTAGTTGTTTATGATATATACCGTATAATCTGATTTTCTTGTATTTATGTGCTGAGACTATATTCATGTGACGGAAAGAGGAGACGCGAGACGGAGCGAAGCGTTGCGCGGCCACCTGTATATATTTTCAGCACATAAATACAAGGAAATCAGATTATATGGTATAACTCGTAAACAACTAATTAGGCTTAAAAAAGACTATAATAAATAGTTTTTAGACAACATTTGCATAAGAGGTCACATAAAAAAATCATTTTATAAGCTTTTTATTTTATATGTGTATTGTTTAATTAGTACATATAAGTATAATTACAAAACACGAAGTGAAAATATACTTATACTAGCTCTTTATTAATTAATGTTTCTTTAGTTCCAACGTATCAAAACGCTATTCCAAATATCATTTGCCATATCGTCTTTTTTGTTTTTTCATTTTCATCATTATTCTGCTCTTCAAATAGAGATACTTCTACTAAGTATGAATTTAATAATTAAAATAAATATTCTTTGTTATCATTGCAATCAAGTATACAATATTGCAATAAGCACAGAAGTGTATACACTTGTTTATAGTGTTTTTGCATAATACTTCTTAGTATTCTCTTACGTATCGTCACCGTCTTTTAAGTAACCCAATCGTTCTTTCAACAAGGCTTTAAGTCTTGAATGCCGTAAATTAGACAATTCATACGTTTTATTATCTACCTTTTAAGTATCAAATTCCCGTAAATGACTTCTTGAAATTCTAAATGGTGTAAAGAGACGAATTTGACAAGAATTCCCGTATTCCTTAAATATATTTTCTATCCGGCAGTGAGATCATTAATTACATGTAGTTCAAATATCGCAACACATATGAGCCATGTGCACTTTTTTTGGATACCACTTGCCGAACAAAAATTTTGTCTATGATCACGTGCGATAAGGACATTAGTTGTAGAAATTCTCTTTCTAAGTCTGTATACAGTGCATTCGCCATTAAAACTCTTACTTGTATGTTTTTTGCATTAAAAGCATCAATTGAGTCACTGAATTCCTTGTATGGTACATCAGAATTTTTGATACCACTTTCATAAATTTTATTTTTCGAAAAGTAAAATCCAAATCTCCTTATCAAAGAAGTTAAAAATATTACTCTTGCTTTGACGTTTAATGTATTGCTTATTCCAAAGTAATTGCGTTGCTCCCGAATCGTTGTATTGTGCGGCAGCAAATTTAATCCAATAGAGCAAATTTTTTATTTATTAAAAAACGTAAATTGGGAATATCTAGCATGACAGCCAGTATGTTTAAACCTCTAGGCGAAAATCTTGTAAAGTTTTTACAAAGCACATAGTTAGATGTATATTTTTTATAAGAAAAATATCCGCCTGTCGTTGAAGCGTATGTAAAGCGTTTCTTGTTGTTCTTAATCGATTTTTTCGGTTGATATAACACCACATGTTTTATTTAAAAACGTTTAACATGGGGTTAAAAAAAAACATAAACACAAAAAAAAAGGAAAATGTGTTACCTATAAGAAAAACGTTTTTTACAACTAGTTTTTTTGCAAAAAACCATTATTTACATTTACAAAACGACAGACTTCAATAAACTGTTTATATTTTAGGTGTTTATATAAGTAAAATACATACAAGTTTTAACGTTTTTTTTGGCTTTTAAACTACCAAACGACAAAGTTTTTCTGTGAAAAAACTGTTTTTGTATAAACGTTTATAAAAAATAAAAAAAAAACGAAAAACGAGTCTAAGTATTTAGCTCAAAGTGTTTATTCGTCATTATTTTTTTAATAATATTTGAGAATCACGTTTAACGACGAAAACGTTTTTGGGTGACCAAAACACTATAACAAGTTCTTTATAATCATTTATGGGCAATCAAACGACGCAAATAGTTTTTTGAGACTTTTAAAACATAAACAGGTTTAAAAGCATTTCTGATCACTGAAAAGACACAAATGTAAATAACCAACTGCAAAAGTATGTAGTTGTGAAAAAAGCGTTTTTGACCACTGACATAACACGATAATTGTAAACTTATCAATAAACAATTGCGTACGTCAAGTAAAATGCTTGCCTATAACAATGTTTTATACAAATCGGACACGATATAATTGACAATGAACATTAACCATGTTATTTTAAATTTTTGTAATTTTAGCTTACTAAAAGCGATGTATAGAAAAAAAAATATACATGCAATGAATCTCGATATAATATGAACAGGACGCTAGAAAATAAAACAAAAATAAAGCCTACAATAATAAAAAATATGTACATTAAAAAAAAATTAAAAGACATTGCACATGTATATTCTCTTGAAAAGATTGCTTAGGTTGCAAATTTATACAAAAAAAACAATAGCCTGCAGATAAATTTAGTCGGAAAAAAAAATATTTTAACGAAATTGATGCAACGCGGATAAAATGCATTTATATTATATAGATAAACTAGTGTATTAATTATCATTTCCGGTGTACTGGATTTGAGACCCTACATGAAAAGTTTATTTTATCATGCTTCCATTAAATGTGTTTTTTATCTTTTAAATAAACAAGTCCTTGTATTTAAGAAAATATTTCTTATTTTAGTTGTAATTTTAAAAAAAATCGAAAAGGAAAATAACTTGAAAAATGCAATTTTGTATTGTTTAACCTTTATTATTTTATGTCTGAAACAAATGGACCTCTATGTTTTTTTACAAATTAAAATGCAAGGGGTGTACCATGAGTATAATTGACGTCTATAGGAATTTTTCTCACTTACTGTGTTCTTCGATAATAATACGTACGAATTAGTAACAAAAAACGCTAAACAAAGAAAACTGATAAAAAACACAAACTTGTTTGAGTTCAATGCGTTGACAATAAAATACTTCGCGCTTTATTTCAATTTTGTGTATAAACTATTTTATACTTATGAAAAAAAATTGTATGTTAAAATATAAAAATTAAAAAGCAACAAACCTAATATATGTTTATAATCTAGAGCAATGCTGTTAATCTAACAGTTAACTATGCTCAAACACACTATTAAAAAGGTGCACAAGTAAGTAAATTAATATAGAAATCATACAACTAGTATAATATTAATTAAGTGTAAGTTATTATAGTACCATTAAAAAGCAAAATGATTGTGTAAAATAAAAAACGAGGAACAATATAGTAAAGGTAAAAAACAATAATCTAGCACGTTTTGAAATATATTGTAGTATTTCTACAAGGTTTTCGTTTTGTAAAAGACTATATGATGTGCCATTCCTTAAGAGAAAGAGTGCTGCAATTATTAAATTTCGAAATTGTTTAAACTGTTTAAAATAGGTGCCCATAAGCCTTTTTTTACATAACGTGCGGGTAAGTTTAATATTCGAATAAAAAGCGTACGCGTTTTTATCGAGGGACACAGTAGTCACTGTTTTTTTATAACACATCGGGTTGAAAACACAAAAAAGAAGTACAAACTCTTTTTTATTTTTTTTGAAATTTTCTATTCTAATTTTTTTTTGTTTGCAATTGTTTTAATAAATCTTTGCACATAAAAACACGTCCCTTTCTGCAATTTAACCGCAACTTCTTTTTATTAGGAGGGGCACAGGCCATGGCCTTTTTATCTACAATCTGGGTGCGCCACAGCCCAGTATTTAAGCGTATAATAAAATAAAGAACAAAAATTATACTTAAAGATGGTTACTAGAAAAATACTTAAGGGTTCAAAAATTGAAATTTAAGGTTATTGTTATACGGCTATGTCAATTTAAATCGACAAAATCATTTTATACGATTTATTTTTTGTTTTATATTTACCTTTATGGACATTTTTAATTTGTAAAATTGACACCCCTTAGTAAAACAATAAAATGGTTTAAAGTTTTGTTTCTACTGTCAACCCATTCGATGACCCATTCATTCTCTTCTTCTATCATAACAATAAAAAACCCTTTAATTTGCATCTAAGTTTTTCTCTTACGTAGCGGTAACAAGTAGATAACGGTTAGCCTCCTCAGGATATTCTAATTAATCAGAAAGAGTTCCATTAAAGGAAACAGTGCTAGTAGAAATATAAAAATTAAAACAGAAAAATAATCTTAATAATTCTGTGTTTTTACAAAAATTATATGTTTTTTGTTGTACTTTTATGCTATCTCTAGTTACATTTTTTTGTATTTAAAAATGTTTTATACTGACAAAATAAAAAAAGATTATGTTTTTTCTTATAAAATATTTTTCCCTTTATGCCTTTATATAATACATTTTTTATAGTATAGTATGCGTGTTTCTTTATATGTTAGAATATTTTTTTAAATGTGATTTTTTTCCATAAAAAAGACAAAAATCGGTATTTGGGCTTTTATTAGAAAAAACGTTGGAATCTTTGCAAAGTACTCTTAAAACAAAAAACCACTGTGAGAAACGTTCAAAAAATGCGTAAATTTACTATTTTGTTGCGTAGAACCTACATTTTGCACCGATTCGGTTTTTTTTTTGACACTTTGCCATAATAAATTATCGTGTCAAAAAAAAACATATACTTTTTGTAAAAATAAATACAATGTATTGTATAATAAGTTTACGTTGGCATATTTTTGCATTTCCCCAAATGATAATTTATTGGAAAAAGATAAATTAATTATATGATGATTAATCAATTTACTATGTTTCGGTTAATGTTTATCACGTTAAAGTGTCCAGCTTTTTTTTAAATGTCAAAGTAAAAAAATAATTAAAGATTAACTAAATTTGAAAATTCACATATAATAAAATCTTTAAGTGTCAAGTATACTTGAAAAAAAAACTAAAATAAACGACTCATAACAATCAAAAGTATAAAGACCACAATTCTAGATATGCTTCGTGTAGCTGTTCATAATTTCATTGTATATTCTGTCAACAGAAACTTATCAAATAAATAAACTGTTTTTTTAAAAAAAATTCTATGCCTTTTAGTCATAGCGAAGGGTTTTTTGTAATGATTTTAGTTATCCGCATACAGTAAAAGGTGGTTTTTTCCCTAGAAATTATAATTAAAAGTTTACAAACTTTAGTTTTGATCCATTGCAAAACTTACTAAATTTTAACAATACATTGTATTCGATAAAAATTATACGCTTATTGTTGGTGACGAAATAAATAGATTTCGACTCATAGCTAGATTAACAGAAAAGTATGCGAATACGCGTTCAAAGTTAAATCCAAGTGGCGCAAACTTTTTAGAATCAAATCCTACATAGTGTGTGTATTTAAATCAATTTGTATAACATTTAAACACGATTAGAAACGTGAAAGGTTAATTGGCTGGATTGGGGGCAAAACTTGTGTATCAGATAAGATATACGATTGATAGATAGTAAAATAATACAACTTGTTGTATGATAACAAAGCTGTATAAAGAAATAAGTTTTAAAAAAATAGTAGGGTTTAAAATGGGAATTGGTAAAAGTTCAATAGCTCCCGCTGGCTCACAAAAACTTATATTAAAATCTGTAATAAATGATTTCAATATTTTTTTTAATAGAGCAGAGGTTTTTAAGTGAATCGCATATGCACCATTTTGTTTTTATGCCCTTTTTTTGATCCAAAATGAAGATGTCGAATACCGATCAAAATTAAAAAAAAAGACACATAAGGGACGTGAGTGTACATAGTCATTTATATTTTGCCTTCTTAATAAATATACTGCTCTCTAGCATAAGAAAGCTCTTGAAATTAGGTTGATTAATAGTAGAAAGCAACATCGGCTGAAAAATATTAAAAAATAGTTTTCAGTAAAAGTATTACGAAAATCATGTTTTTTGTTATAATTAGGGCATCTCTTGCTTTTTTGCTGCACATATTAAACATACTTAGGATATATTTTGTCTCATTTGAAAATACAAATTATAGTAAATCAACCTTTCATCTTTTATAAAATTATGTTATAATTGATAATATATTAGGAATTCCATGGTTTTTGTTTTTTTTTTAAAACTGTAAAAACCATTGGTAAGAAATATGCATTCTTCGCAATCAAAGACAATATAGAAAAAGAGATGTAACA
Source organism: Agrenia bidenticulata (assembly GCA_034694785.1). Lineage (NCBI taxonomy): Eukaryota > Metazoa > Arthropoda > Collembola > Entomobryomorpha > Isotomidae > Agrenia > Agrenia bidenticulata. The sequence continues at coordinate 6,640 of JAQFYM010005497.1, forward strand.
TAAAAATGCAAAAAATAAAACATGTATACATTCATGACATTTAAATTAACTATCTTTCTTCTTTTGTGGTCATATCTTCTCTTGATCTATAAATGTACAATGCATAGATTATTTTCTCTCAAAAAAAAGATTAGGACTGATCAAAAAATTGTACTCGGGTCTGAATTAAATGTGACTACGTATACCACATCTCGTAAAGTGCAGGTTCTCTATGTCAAGTAGAATTCGCCTTGGATCAATAAATATTTTTATTAAATTTATGGAATCAAAAAAAAATAAACTGAATACTTCTGTATTAGAGTATATTTGTTAAAGAAATATTTTATAAGGGCTTGGATGTCAATATAAATTTAAGTAATTTTAAATTGTTTACCCATACAAATATCTATATCTAGAACAGTAAAACACTCAAGGTAAAGAAATGTATTTTATAAGCGACGCCAAACATGATTAAATTGATATGAATAGTACAGGGGTTTCCAAAAATACGCCATGGACCATTCATTTGATTTGTCTACCCTCATGGACCAAAAATGACACAAAAGAAAATTTCAAATATAATATCAAAAAATGATACAACCATGATAGTAAGTAACGAATCAACACAGGATTTTTTTTTTTAAACACCAACAAAAGTATGTTAAAGATTAATAAACATAGGTTTTTGTTCTATGTTTTTAATTTTTCTACTTGTTGATGAGATTCAGATTCCCTATTGTCTTTTACGTGAGGAAGCAAAGCACAAAATACAATGCATAAAGGTAACAAAAAGGCAATGGCGATTAGCTTATTGCGAAGTAATCCTACGATATCTCAAATGATTCTTTTAAACATTATTACAAAATCATCTTGTAAAATATTATCCTAAAAATGCTCATTTTCTATTCAAAAATACAGATTTACAAACTTATAGACCATTTAGTGATTTATTTTTTAATTTAAATGCATTTGAAAGATCATTTCTTGAATCCAAAATTTTCCACACTATAGCAAATAATGGATATCATCATACCACTAGAACGTAAACTCGTAAAACCAGTTATTGGGATTACTGATACGCTATCGGTTTGGTCCACAGAAAAGAAAAGTTTTTGATGATTTGTCATTTTTATAAAAATAACATATGAAAATATATTTTGGATATACAACCATAAATAGAAAATATCACAATCGATATATTTATAAACTCAGAATACTATGCTTTACAAATAGATTATAGCAATGAAATAAATAAAATCCCCAGATAATGTGTTTTGCATGGTATATAGAAAATTCTTCCTTAAAGGATCAATTATTGTTTTGTAAGAGTTTACCTACAACGTGCAAGTAATTTTTTTTTGTAGATTATTATTACTATCATGTTTATTCCTATATCGATACAAACGGCATTGGATTATGCTCTGATGTCGTCCCTGCAATGGAGGGAAAGAAATCAGGGGTGATTTCTAATATGAATGAATATAATATATCTTGTATCCGTAACTATGTTGCCTTTCATTGTATAGTTTCGGCAGAAAATGTCTTTCAGGTGATTTAGAAGATACATTTGATGATTTTTATAAAATAAAAAATTTTAAAAAAAAGCTCACTGAGGTCGAGAATTTTCGGTGAAATAGAGAGTAAAAATTCTATAGACGCGACAAACCCTATTCAGCTTTTAAATTTTAATTCTGTGAGATGGTTATCTCGTGGGCAATCACTCAATCGCGCCTACCCTAAAATCCAAAATTTAATTACATACTTTGAACAAATGATGTGGCTAGATAATGTTAAAAAATTCAAAAATAAAAAATTTATGTGGCCAAAGTTGCATTCATGTGTGATTTTTAAAAATTTTATACAAATATAACATTAATTTACAGGGTGGAAGCACGAATCATAGTAATTTTGACAGAATAGTTTGCAGTTGTATGAGACAATAATTTTTTTAGTGTATGCTAAATCTTTTGTCTTTTCATTTTTAAAAAATTTAAGTTTGCAGCAGAAAAATAGTTTTGTTAATAGGATAATAATTAAAACACTTTGGATTTTTTGGCAAAATTTGACGCCAAGATTTTACAAATGCATGATGATTCTGAAAATTGGAACGACTATTTTAGTTGGTGCGCTTAGCTATAAGTACATTTTTTTCAATGTCGAAAGAAAAGAGCTATTTTAATAAAAAGCGGATCAGTCGGCTAGGCAGAAATATGCAAATGATAATTAAGATAAATTTCAGGCTTAGATAGATACAGCATATCCAGAACAAGCAGAAAAGGCTTTGCTGTGCCTTGTTAGGTTTTCAATCCTATTTGTGCGAGTCCTCCTTTTCAAAAATAGATTCGACTAAGTCAAAAATAAAAAATAGGCTTAAGTGTGTAGAATAAGAGGTAAGAATACGAATAGTAAATCGAAAGCCTTCATTTAATTCAATGGTTAATCCCTTAATAAATAAAAATTAAATTTTAATGTATTTGAGATTCCTTCTATATTTTATATGTGGACCAGACGGAAAACAAAAGGTTGATTTAGGGAAACCCAGCAAAAGTAAATTAAAAAAATATATGAGAAGAACAATGTGCACTATATCCTTGACCAAAAATGTTGAACATATTTAAAAGTAGTTTCACAAGGACAGTGTTGTGTATGACAAATTTTCACGACATAAAATTCTATTTCTACTCCTATTGCATACGAAATTCTTTGGATTACATGATATGGCTCCACAGATCTTTTTAAATGCTGTTTGATCGCAAAGAAACTATTTTTGGCTGTATTTCAACGTTTTACAGGCACATTACAATATAACAATATATAAAAATAGGCAAATCTTTGTTAAAATTGACCTTTAATAAAAAAAAAATTCTAATAGAGTATAACCTCCATTGTGAACTTTCTTATTGTTTTTTGTTCCTAAGCCAATAACGCAGTTTGTAAAAATTTATTACTACAGTTTTACCTTATTTGTTTTTTTAACTAACAAAATAATAATACAATAAAAAGCAGTTTGAAGTTATTCACATAAAAGATGTCAGTTCTTGGCATTGATCCGTCTTTCGTACAGTGCATAAAACTTTAACGTTTTTTTATCATGCAAAATTACAATTATAATTATTTGTTATTTTGATTTTATAAATTCTTAATATATAGTTTTAAATTTTTTGTTTATTCTAACTAATAAATTAACAAAAGGTCCTTGTGACAAGATGTGCAAATACATCTCGTGATGTTTTATCCTGGCTCTCAAGTGCTTTAATTACCGGGACCAAAAAAAGCAAACAGCGGCAGAAATATTATTAAGCCAATTTAAAGTACGTTTTAGTATATAAACGCTTATATTCTCATTTTTTTTGTATGTTTTTTTTGGTTTAATAAATAATCTTTCGCTTTAGTAATTTTTTTTTTGTGACAGTATATGCGATTACATACCTGAATTTGTAGAAAAAATTTCGACCTTGCTAGACAAATTTTGCACAAATATTTTTTTAAATAGTATATCATAAGTAGGGTTCGCCCTGGTAAAGTTTACAGTGCATATGGTAAATGTACCTTACTTTTTAAAAAAGACCAGTACAGGGAGTTTGAGGCATGCTAGTAAGTAAAAAATAGTAAAACAAAATAACAATACCCACTGATTTGTAAATATTTTATCAGTGAAAACTTATTTACAGTTTTTTTAGGTATATCTCTTATATTTTTCCAAATATATTTTTATTATTATTTAAAGTGGGCCCTGGTAGAAGTGACTGTATATATGTTATTACATAGACTGAACATTTTTTAACTATACAGAACATGTTATTCGAGGTTTTTTTTCTTTTTTATTTATGACTTGCAAATATTCTTTAAAAAAATTGCTTCGTATATTAAATATTTTCGCCTAGGTTTTTTTATATTTTGTTTTTTTGTATATCTTTGTACCTATTATACCGCAATATTTTTTTAAAAAAGTAGTAAATTGAAACAATAAAAAATTGTTTAAGTTTATAGCTCTAAAAAATCCATTCAAAGCACAAATACACGTTTACTAAAATTTCCTGGTATACTTTGTATTATAAAATGTGGATTTTATATATTTATGTCTTTTTGAAGCACTTTTGAACGATGTTTGCTGTTTACGGTATTTAACTAAAGCCGCATATGTATTGTACGTTACGCTAGACCTGTACCGTACGGTAACTTGCGCCAGGTCTATGTACAAGGTAAAACCCTAATCATCAGACTTTAGGTTTTGGAAAACATTGTGTTACTGTTATTGTTTACAAAGATGAATTTTGTAAAATCACATTAAAAACACAAAAGAAAGACAGCAAAAAGTTTAGGCTCTAGACTCACACAGTTAAGATACTTTTAATATTTAGTGTTGAAACATTTACCTAATTTAACATTACTGTTCTTTTTAAATAGATAGTCTGCATACGTAGAAATTTTTTGATGTGTGCTCAGGATGTCTTAGAAACAGAGTTATTTTTCTATCTGCTAATATTAAAGTTTTTGTTCATAAAAAGATACTTAAAAACGCATACCTTCGTGTTCTATTGTTTAGATTCCTAAAATGCTTTAGCCTGTTTTCTAGTAAACTAATTTGGCTCTAGTATGTAACGGATGATTTTTTTATTGAAAATCAAGTGCCATTTTGTATTTGGTTTTTTATCGTATACGTTTATTGCATCAATTGTAAAATAGACTATTAAACCTTATTGCTAACCCCCATTTGCAAATTAAAAGATTAACATGGTATGTGCGGTGTTTTCTAAACTGACATATAAAAAGTTATATTTTAAGAATGTTACACGTCCATAAAATACAATATTGCTACATACTATACTTTTCAGTAGATGAACTAACGCTCTGAGATTAAGAAGCGGTGTATCTCCTCTTACAAAAAATACAGTCGCTTTACCAAAAGGTTTTTTTTCAGTGATTTTTTGTAGATCTTAAAAACCAAATAAAAACATCACAAGCAAAATTAAAAAAAAATATATATCCAAAAATCTGCAAACGGCTTTTGATTACATATTAATATACACGGACTTGACTTGCACTTTAAATTTATGGCATACCCCACTACTGTTCTATAATTGTATTCCATTTTATACTTTTTGCAAAAAAAAATCGTGGTTTACCGGTGTTTAAATCTGCAATTATTTGTACGTTTTTTTAAATTTGTGTATTTTAAGTGTTTGCGTGAACTTTTGCGGTTTTTGCTTATTAAATATTAGAAGGCATCAGTTCTTCTGCCATGTTTTTTAAATAAAAAAGCTTTTGTATAACTATGTAAATCTTTGTGGTCTTTTTCGTTTTAGTTGCCTGCATTTATCACCGGTATCTGCATATAATTTGTTTATATGAATTATGGCCGATTTTGATAAATAAATAGAGAAAAGGTTTAAAGTGACAAAACTTATGTAATTATTGCCATTAATATCTATTTGCAGCTCTAACTATATACAGTGGCGTATAAAGGGGGAAACATAACTGCTTGTTTTCTGCCCCTAAAAAAACTGCGCCCTGAGTACAAAGGGTCAAGATTATGGGGTTTTTGTTTAACAAAAACAGAGACATGAGACATTATAATGTTACAGGATTTCTTAACGTATTTTTATTATGTATAATACTAATTTTAATTAAGTTAGTGCAAAAAATTGCAGACACTCTTCTTATTTTTCTTAGCTATGCCACTAATGATGCACATGTGTTCTTGATATGCAAATTTTGTAACTATTTTTATTAGGAGTACCAAAAATATCATATATCTTACATGATGTAAAAATATGTCAAAAAATATATCTGTGCGGCATATGGCTATATAATAATTACTATGTAGATTTTGATAAAAATAAATATGTAAAAAAAAAGCGGTATCTACAAACATTAACTATACTAGACTTGTTCAAACACTCCTTATAAAATCAAAAAATAGGTATATTTACAAAAACGACTAAAATACCTTATACTATAATCGTTTTTGGGTCTTTTTATAATTCTCATGCAGACACATATATTGCAAAGACTCTTGTAGATATGCGGTAACTTTGAAAGACATTTAGTTTTTTTTACATAGTTAAAGCAGCAAAAAATAACTATCTTAATTTTTAACAAATCTTTTTGCATTTACACTTTTTACTGCGCATACGGTTATTTTTTGCTTTTTTTTTCTAATAGTAAAATTGGGCAATTTCTATAAAAAGTTTTTTAAAAATAAAAATAACTAAACGACGATAAATTATTTTACTACTTAAACACACGCATATATTTTTTAGATAATATAACTTGTTTTAACTTTTTTATTAATTTAGACTCTGCATAAAACAGCTCATAAATACCGAACCTTTGTAGATTTACTAAAAAACACGTATATTTTTGTATACAAAATATCCATAGGTCATAAAGTACAGTTTTTTACGTATTTGACAGCATAATATTTGCGTTCAGTTCTTTATATACTGATGTCGCTTGGTAAAAAAGTTATTTTGTACCATTTGCAACATAAAAAAATATTTTTAGCTCCTAATACTATTTATGCAAGTAAAAAAAAAGCACCTAAATATAGTTAACATAACTTAAGTTTTTACGATA
>JAQFYM010005498.1:0-13197 GCA_034694785.1 Agrenia bidenticulata
TAAATTGGCTTAGAAGCTTGAAATTTTTTATAAACCTGGCTCGGGCTATATGAAGTTGCACCTGTGAGTTTTTTAATGAAAACTTGTGCAACAGTCAACACCAGAGTAATGAAGTTATATGGTTTTTTATACTTTAAATTAGATCATTATTGGATTGTGCGGTTGGACTACTTGGACTGAATGAGCGATTAATTTGATGATGCATACCCATCGCCAATGATCACAAATTGATTTGATATTCATATAAGAAAACCGGTAGCGCAGTATTTGCAGACGTTTTTCCCCTGCTTCCGTAAAAGATAGAATAAAAAAATGTCACAATAGCATCTTCATCTTACCCCAGAGGGTTGGAGGTGTCGATCCTAAGCTTGTAGAAAAGATAAAAGAGATCCTTTGGCTATTGTGAATTCTGTGGACATGATGAATTTGTAATAATTGAAATATAATTGAAATGATAGTAAAGATATAGAAGTCTTAAAGAGATGTCGAGATGGAGACAACGCAACGAGGCGATCTCTATGAGTAGAAATAAAGTTGGAGTGAGAAGAAGACATAGAAATAAGAATGAAAAGTGAATGCTGATGTGGAAGAGAGTGGACCGGTCCGGGCCAACTTTCAAACATTCCCTAATCACACTCTTGACAACTCAATACGGGGAACTAACTGGCAAGGTGAGGATTTTTTTTAATTGTAGTTAAATCATTGATTGATTATTATTCAGGTTATTAAAGTCTGCGCTTAAGGGTACGGTACGATTAATTTTTCTCCTGGTACAATCTGGAAACTTTATTAGAAGGATGCTGAAGGTGAACTAGTTTAAATGTATTTGATCTTTGTTGTTTAAATGTTCCTTTTTTAGACGGTCGATCAACCTCAATTGGCTCAATTCAACAGTTATATTTTGAATCTGAGAATTAAAAATTAAAAAAATGAAAGAAGTCGGATTGGCGGTGCTTGTCCTTGTGGGAGTATGTTTCCATTTCGGGGACTCTTTGATGTTCCAACTTCAGCCGAATAGCCAAAAATGTTTGAGGGAGGAGATCCACAAAGATGTTCTTGTGTCAGGAGACTACGAAATCACTGAAGTGCCTGGCCAAACTGTTGACCTCCATGTAAGTTAGGGGTTGAAAGTTTTCCATTTTGTTATTTGACTAATTAATCAATGGGGTTTATAATAAATCTGTAGGTGGTAGACTCTAAAGGAGGATCCCTCGCTAAGAAAGACAATGCAGAGAAGGGACGGTTTACGTTTACAACTGATGAATATGAAGTGTACGAGATCTGCTTCATCTCTAAAGTTCCTCATGGTAAAAAAATTAACTCTACATATGCATTGTTTGTAATCGCCGATATTTGCTGTATTATTTGTATTTTGTATTTGTATTTTATTATTGATTATAGGTCAACATGGGTTCCCTCAAGAAATTTATTTGAGCACAAAGCACGGAGTAGAAGCCAAAAATTACGAAGGGGTGAGTGAGATGTGATTCTTTGAGTTTTGTTTTCCCTAATCTTAAACTTATTGAAGTTTTGTGGTTTAACGATTTATTGTAACTGAAGTGTATTATTAGAGATCAAACTAGATAAACTACTACGAAGCAGATTTGTCGATTTGCTTGAATATTTTGAATTGTTTTCAACAGCTAAGTAGCAAAACAATATAATTAAACAACTAACTATTTTGAAATCATTTGATGCAGTTGGACGAAGCGGCTAAACTGAAACCTTTAGAAGTAGAACTTAAACGACTAGAGGACCTTTCTGAATCCATCGTCAAGGACTTCGGCTACATGAAGCAGCGTGAAGAAGAAATGCGGGACACGAATGAGTCCACAAACTCTCGAGTGTTATACTTCTCTGTATTTTCTATGTTGTGTTTGTTAGGGTTAGCAACTTGGCAAGTTCTTTATCTCAGACAGTTTTTCAAGCAGAAGAAGCTTATCGAGTAGTATACTTTATTTTGAATCATGTTAATTCATATTTTCGGCATTTGTTGTGATTCAAATTTTGAAAGGAAGATAACTTCTGTGTTTAACATCCCGCAATCATTCTAAAATTACAGTTTTTAAGGCTTAAGATTGCCGTTATTTTTAGACAATCTTCAGTTTAACCTAAATTATAAAGTGTTTTTGGCTATGATTACTTATTATTTGGAATGGATTTGGAATAAACAAATAACTTTTCTTAATTTTATTTTTCGTACGCTCCTTTCATTTCATATCAGATATTAGTTCCTAGTAAGGTTTATCACAACACTCATTAGCGTAACCAGGCCACTAAGTGTAGATCAATATAGAGGAAACTCTGACTGAAATTATTGAACAACCACTCAGAAAAGAACAGCAGAAAAATTTACAAGTGATTCCTATCCTTTATGATCTCTCAAAGTCAGTCATGAATAATTTTCATTTTATATCCCGCAAAGGTAATTTAAGGAGGGAATATATAGTGTCTTTACTTTTAAGAATTGGTCATCATTGAGGATTTCAAAAATATTAAAATAATAACTGCCTAGCAAACGACTTCGAAGTCACAACGAGCTATCAAACTTCATTTAAAGCTATTCTACAACCCAATAAAGTTTTCTGACTGACTAGGCATTATAAAACGATATGATTTATCCTACTTCAGGGAGCTTTTGGACGCGGATGCCTGAGGGAATACCAATGTTTTCGTTCTCATGAATGAAAGGTCAGGTATTTGTTGCAAGATTTGTTGAGCTTCTTTACTTAGAGGTTTTTTTCCAAACGAGTTCTGGGTATCTATTCAAAAAATAACAAATGGAAGCAATTAGTTTTTTGAAAACAAAAATACAACGACCAAGTCTCTTACGGAACAAGTTAGACGTGAAGTCTAAATTCCAAAGCGCTGCTTCCGTTAGAAATAATACATAATGTATGTCTAGTTGTTTTTTTAAACTCATTATTATTTTAATGCAAGCAATATGTTATTACCGTCAGTATTCGAAATTCGAGATTTAGATTCGACATCTGAGGATTCGTTTGGCTTCATGGACGACGGACAAACCTCAGGTTGTAATAACGCTGCTTCTACCATGCTCGCTGCAAATCGTGGTACTTCGATAGCACCCCACCTTTCCGTGTAAACCTGCGAGAAAAAAACAATAATTCTTGATATAAAAAAAACCACAATGAATTTTCAATAATGTCAAAGAAAAGGGAAAAAAGCTTACAATAGTAGTGGTGTCAATATTCAAACTTCTATACAACTTTTGCTGACAATGACTGTTGGGCCATTTAAATACAAGTCCCTTGCTTTCTTCGAAGTCTTGAATGTGAGTCCAGTGAGAATCATTCGAATCTTTTAATTCTTTGTCAATATTTTTGAGACATCTAGGAATTTCCAGAGTTTCTAAAGAATTGGAAATTTCTGGGGTTTTTGGAATTACTGTTTTAACAAGGTTTTCAAATTTCGACTCCATCGTTGCCGACGAGTCGATAGAAGATCTTGGAGTTATTGAACTGGAATAGGAAATTCTTCTAGTTATTACAGACGATGAGGTAGAAGGGGCAGGCTTCTGAAAGTTTTGAAAATCGGCGAAGTCATTTTTATCATCGCTACTTATAACTTGCGGGCTTGAGTGGTCGTGGGAGGTGACATTGCTACTGGAGTTTAGAATATTCACAGTTTGTTGGACGGAAGGTGGTACAGCAGACGTGAAAGAAAAATCTCCGAAATCATCGTCATCCTCTTCCTCGTCAACGACGTCAACTGGTCCGATATAAGAGGTTTTCACTTCAATACTGTCACCTCCTTCCTTTGTTTCACTAACTTTTTCCGAACTAGATTGAAATGCTTCAAAGTCCCCAAAATCGTCTTGACTGAAACTAGCCCCACAATCTTTCAGATTTTCTTCATACGAGCTACAAGCCGTTGGTAATGTTACAATTGTCGTTGCATCTTGGAACTCATCCAAACCGTCTTCGGTGTCCATAAATTCTGCGTCAACAGATTCTGTAGTCAATTTACCAACGGCTTCAGTATCGGGACTACTTGAAGGTAAATGTATTGTTTCAGCAATTATTTCTTGTTGCATAATCTGTAATTCTTTACTTGGGACTGAAATGTCAGTATAGCTACTTGTTTGCATTGAGCTTTTAGGTGAAATTTTTGCATCTTCTTTCTCCTGATCAATACATAATGATTGCAATAGGACGGGGACAGAACTATCAATTGTTTTCAGGTTTTCAGACTCGAATTCTGATTTTAAATCTTTGGAATCATCACAGTAGACTATTTCGTCAGATAAGGCACTTTCAGAATCTTGTTTTTCAAGATTTAAGGTATTTATATTGGCAGCGAAACTTTCGACGCTTTCTAATGGTCGTGTCAAAATCTCTTTCAACGGTGGACTTGTGGTTTGTGAAGAAGAGAAAGCGTCCGTTTGCTGCTGGTAACAGTCTGTGAATTCATCCGAATCTTGGGGGGAATCGGAAGGACTCACATTGAAATCGGTATTTACAGAAGCGATTGGCGAAACTATGGATTGGTCGCCGCCCTGCTTGATTTGGATTTCTTCAGTCAGAATAGGACTTTCTTTAGTAGGTTTGTTTAAACTTGTATCACGGTCGGTATCGTGTCCATTGGTAAGGGAAAGTTCCTCAGGACTTTCCCGCATACATTGAAGGTATTCTTCTTGCTGGGAAGAAACCGATGGTTGCACGTTTAGACTTTTGTGTGGAGTCGATAAGGGTGATGGCTCGGCTAAAAAAACACATGTTGATTTTAAAATTATCAAAATACATAAAACAAGAAACGAAATTCCGAGATCATGACATTTGTTCAAAATAAAAATAAATTACCACTGAGGTCAAGTTTAAGTCCAGGAGTTCGAAACTCCTCACTGTCATCCTCTTCGGAGCTTAATTCCAGAGGTGGAGGCTCGTTTGATATCATCGATGGAAATGAATTAGACATAATAATGACTTTCTTCTAATACTTGAAAGATTGCAGTAAATTGTGTATTGCCTTTGAATTCGGTTTACACTTATGCGCTTATCTGAAATTAGAAAATAAATAAATTCAATTAAATCTAATTCCCCGAACCCGATAGATCCAAAGCTTCCTAAAAACTTTGCTCTATACAATTCAGAACTTTTCAAATGGTGAAGTTTCATTTTTTCTGTAGTTGAAGTTACACATACCAAGTATTCCAACATTCCAGCATTCTTAAACAAAATTCCGTATGCCTCATTTAGAGTCTAAAATTTAGACCATAATCAACTCATACGTCGTCATATTTATAAATAAAGTTCTGAACGTATTTTGAATTTTGACAGTCCGCATAGTCATACTCATAGGCATGACACATATGTGTCAACAGTTTGTAGTTTCGTTTGAATAAAATAAAGGATTTAAATTAATTTCTCTTATTTTTACCTGCTATCTTCCCATACACAATTAAGTGAAACCACGAAAGGTCATATACTAAGCCAGTTGTATTTGTTCGAAACAGATCTGATTGTGATAGGCAAAAATCCCTTAGGTTTTAACTTTTAAGACTGATTTGAACAGAAACGCGTATTATGTGCTTTCACTTTACACACCTGGATTCTCAACTTCTCTGGTTTCCCAATACTTTTAGATCCATTTCTTCAACCATTTCCCCTGCAGCTACATGCTACACATCCCTATAATTTCCTTATTCTTTCTTGTTCTTATTCAGCCAAATCCTATGACAAGTCAAACATGATGTTCATCGACTTCGTATATAGTATCAAGTACATTTATATGATTTAATTTGTAAATTATTTAATTATATTTGAATTTAACCAATTTTAGAGCAATCGTGACAAAAAAGGTAGGATCACGATTGAACAGAAAAACGAGAGAACAATTTTAGTATTATTATAATTTAAATTCTTAACTTTAAGTTTGCCTTAATTTATTTCACTAAGGTTCCCTTTGACTGTAACATGAATAGTGAATGAGACTTTTAATTTGATTGATGTTGTACGCTGATGATTATTAAAATCCCAATCAGAGATGCAGGATGCAGGAAATTGGGGACCGGTGATGGTGGTCTGGAATCATTTTTAATTTAGCTGATCATCATTTCAACTGTATTCTATAAATATACTGACTCTTGGTATTGTGTAGCTCTAGCATAGAACTCTGCGTGCGAGTCAAATAAATCATGGTAAATCGGTAATTGGATTGATGGAAGTTTAAGGATATGAGCTTGAATATACCTTAGCTAATCGATAAAATTCTGAGCAACGAAATTGAGACTGTTGTCAACACAAAGTTTTTATATCCTGATCCTACTGATCCTACGAGACACATTATGGAATATTCGGAATCTCGGAAAATTTGGGATTGAGATCCAAATCATTAACATTATTTCTAAGGATTATAGTGAAACAGATTATTTTCTTGATAAAAATGACTTGTATCTGTATAGGTCCATCAGGGTCTGGTAAGACGCTATTATTAAAACGCCTCCAGTCTACTGATGTAAATGAAGGGACTTCTACTGTTGAGACTGTAGGGACTAATATCCTTAAAATTCCTAAAAAACTTCAGCCACTTTCTGAGAAAGTTAAACCAAAGAATTGGGAGGATAGTGACATTATGGCTGTTAGAGAGATCGGAGGGTCTATTTCACCACTTTGGCCCTCATATTTTTCACCAGATAAATTGGTAAGTCTCTTGTCTTGGTTTTGGATAAACTTTAATCTTTCTTTATTTTCAAAAGATAGAATCAAGCTATCTATCTAAATATTAACCATTAAATATCGCAGATAATGTTCGTCATTGATAGCAGCAATCTGTTCCAAGTTTCAATCTCAACTGTACTTCTTATGGAACTTCTCTCTCATGAAAAACTCATAGGAGCCAAGATTCTCATAGGTTTTAGTCCTATAAAATTATTTTTATAAAATTACAGAGACGATTATTTTGTTTTGATATAGTCCTCAGCAAATCAGATCTTACCGATCGAAAGAAGATGAACTACCTCAAGTTCATGATGAGATTAGACACTATCGTTAGCCAAGCTGGGAAAAGAGTTACATTGACGGAAGTGAGTACGACGACTGGAGATGGGGTCGAAGATATTAGGAAATGGCTTGTCGATAACTGGCCGAAGATTAAAAAGGCAAATGTCAATCCCAGCTCTGTTAGTTCTTAATAATAGTTTAAAATTACTTTTGTAATCGTTTATATCAAATTTACAAATGAGAAATGCCAAGAGAAGATCATGCAACATAACATCGCGACGACTAAAATCTCATATTATGCAAGTTTCTGTCTTTTTTCTGGTGGTGGCTTCATTTGTTGTTGATTTACTTGAGGGACATCTTTCTCTTGTTTAATTTGCACATCTGGTTTTACGTCTTGATTCTGACTTGGCTCATTTGTTTTTGATGAGTCACCTTTAATTTAAAATATTTTTTTGAACATCTATGATTTATGCCCAATTCCTGCATGATTAATAATTAATAATTATGTAGGTATATTTAAATGAGTTACTTGAAGGTTGTTGTGGTTTTGGTTGAGATGGACCTTCGATCTGAAGGAGTTTGGGTGGAAACTTTTTCGACAGTTCTAATAGCAACATATCCACTCGTTGTCTTTGAAATACTGAACTCGGCTCTTCTTTTTTCTCTTTCTTAATAGGTTTCTCTTCCTGGTCTTGCTTTTCTTTAAATTCCCAGGAGTAACCTTTCGATGGGTGATATCGAGTGTAAGATATGCACTCATCGAAAGCTGCTTGAAGATGATGAACTGTGTTTAACTAGAAATACAATAAGACGATGATTAGAACAAGTTAAAATGTTCATATTTGTTGGCTTTCGAGTTTACCACTTTACCAGTCTAGAATTGACCACAGATCCGAGATCAGGAGCTTGGTAAACAACACCAGCAATTATGTAGTAGTCCGCTATTGGTGTCACTTGCTGAGTAGTGTGACGATGCTGCTTGCGAATTACATATAAAATTGGTTCTTGTACGTGTAAGAGGATGTATTCTAACCCTGTCATGTTTCTGGATATAAAAATGTGTTTTGTGTTAATATATTGGTAAGCACTTCAATGATTGAAAAAAATGTAAATCGTCTTACGTCAGTTGTTCTGAGCTCAGACGCTGCATCTTTACAATTTCATTATTGCAGGTTCTATCATAAAACGGATTGCTCCTCTCAGAAAAGTAGTCAAGGACGTTGGCAGCATTTAAAATAGGGATCCAGGCACTATCATGCCACGATATTCTAAGCAAATTATCTAGAAAGTGAAAAATAATTTTTGCATCAACAATGGATCGTTTTTCCTAGAACATATCTTTCTTCAATTTATTTCTCATAAACATAAACTATCATGCTAAGCACAGATCCACTAATTTGTAAGATCAAGAAAGTGAAAATGAACAAGATTATTCGGAATATTATGATATTGACCTATTTAACTAACTCGAAGCCTATCTGCTATGCCAAATGTAGCAGTGTTGAACAAAGTCCAAAATGTTGTATCGGAATTTTCTCCCCATTCTAAAAAATTAACATCGAAGTCTTCCATGTTTCTGTGAAGTAGCCACCATCGTCCTACGAAACCGATGTCGATAACTCTCTCCGATACAATTTCAGACAGCCTGGGCTTGGTGTACTTGCAACTAGAGTAGTAAACACCAGTCTCGGAAGCTTCATTATCTCTCCAAACGAGGGTACAAACTCCAAGACTTTGAAACCGAAGTAATCCTTTCATTTCCAACTTTCTTAAATTCAAGAAATACTTCTCCCCTGTTGGATTTCTGATTTCTTTGCTAGTGATAGATAGTTCCGTGTCAAATTTGGTCACTTCTTCCATGTAAGTTCTGGAAAGAGGATTCGTCGAGGCCATAAAGCTCACACCTCCAAGAATGGATAAGTAAACTGCCGCCTTTCTCGGCTTTGCTTTAGCATCCGCCACAGTTTCCCATAATACATCGTTGTAGTCAGTGTACAGACTCTTCCAAAATAATCGGAATCTATCCTTAAATTTCATCTTCGGCTCCGGAATTTTTACGGCTCCAGCGTTACCTTGAGATTTTGTAAGCGCAGCTGTGACAATCGAAGCTACAGTTGAACAACTTGAACTTGACGTGGAGTTTGGAGTTATGGCATTCGATAACTTTCTTGCTGCAGTAGGATGTCGAGCTCCGTGTCCAACTCCCCGGAAAAGGAATAAAACCTCTTTTGTGAAACGGGACATGACGGTAAGTTTCTACAAGTCACAAGTTGTTTACTGCTTCTTTCCACCGCTCTGCGTTGGCCCCAGTATTCAGTTCAATCAAAGGTTTGAGAAGTCTTATTTTATTCAGTGGTATATCATGAAGTGGACTATCGACTTGTTCCTGTTCGATCCTTTCCTCACGAAGCAGGAGCTATTTTAAATGCAAAAACCTAATTTGCATCTGTACGTTACAGTTTACATGCATGCATATTATTAAGAAGTTATCAAAGTTTTATTTCCATTACTATACTTATCAATGGTAAATACTGCCAGAATGATTTAGACTGTAACTGTTACTCTGTTACCCCGTCTCCTTCTATAATTCTGAATTGAGTCTAAGAGAGATTAGGACGACGAGTTGTATCTTGTAAGTTGAATGATGAATGAAGTCAAGAAAAATAATACGTAACGATTAATCCCTACTGAGTTCTGTTTAAGAAGACCAAAGACAGTTAAAAATAATATACTTAGCAATTAGAGTAGATAGTAAATCAATGTCGATTTCGACATTTGTGCGTCGGCTCTCCGTAGTCTGGCCTGGCGGTTTACGAACTACAATCTGTGTAATGTTATTATAAATTTCCCATAAAATGGTCTCTTGTACATACCTTTAAGATCAGCCATTTGTGTTCAAGAGTTTTTTTACTTTGTTTCAAAAGGTTATCAAAGTTTCTCAAGGTAGAATTAATTGGTTAGTCGGACTGGGAATCCAATTTAATTAAATTGAAAAAATTAATATAACAATACTGCACACTGAAGATTTGAATTAGGCGGGGATAATAGTGGGAAGAAATCGCATTGTATAAAATGAAATGAAACGATTAATTTTATACTATTTAACGATGGAACGATATTTTTTTTATTAAAAAACGGTCCGGTCCAGGAACTTGAACCTAAATGTTTGGCCTTGATTGAGTGGAATTCGGAACTTTTGGAATTCCTGTTTCTGGAATTTTTGGAATTTTGTTTGGTAGACTAGTCAGACTCAGACTATATTTAGTTTAAGTCTTGACACAACGGTAAAAATGTAGTTCCATACAGATAATAATAATATTTGTGTTGTTGCTTTTTCTAAGCTTTATTTGAATAGTATGTATTTTTAATATTTGTGAGTAGTTTTCGTTTCTCGTCAAATAAGATGTATTCAAAAATCCGATGGATCATTATTGGGAACAAAAAATTTCACGCAAGCTGGTACTTCAACGTTGACTGACCTCAATAATGGGGTTATATTATTGACATTGAAAAACTTTAAGGCATTAATTTTTAAGTTCGGACAAAAGTTTTTATTATGGTGGAAATCCCCTCTTAAAAAAGTGCCTAATGTCGTTCAAAAAGATCACTCTTGGATATATTATTATTATTATGTGATATTTAGGACACTTATGACACTAACAATATACAATGAAAATATCTTCCTATTGAATGGTAGTGTTTAAAAAGAAAAGTATGAAATTTCTAGTAGTCTGTCCGGAATGCAATGCAAATGTAAATTATTTCTCGAGCACCCTGTAGCCTACAGGGTTTCATACATTGGATAAAAAGTCGAATGTAAAAAAGTGTTATTTACATGCTCCCCAGTTCACGTTCATGATCCATTCCATCAACATAAGAGCTCCAATAAGCTTGAGCTCAAAATCTTTTTCTTTGGACAGTCTTAGTATCTGTTTTTGCTCAATTTTAAAGTCTTCGGCTGTAGTACAATAATCTATACTGAGATTATTAAGGTTAATTATATAGTCTTCCGGTTCATTGGTCTATCTCAATTACTATTTACCTTTCATTTCTCAAAAAGGAGGAGTTTGAGAAAATCTAAGAATATATTTGCACTATCAAGAAAAGAGGTATTACAAATCTTTAATTTCTACGGGTTAAAGACATAAGGTGTGCAGCAAGAAATATTTACACGGTGGTATTTAAAATTAAATCATCTCTACTGTTCATTGTTCATTTGTCATTCATTTTTTTGCGTTTGGACTCTGGAGTCTTAACGTTTCAACGATTTCGAATTCTCTGTTAAATGGAATAGAAACGTGATATATAACTAAACAAACTAGGGAAGTTAGTATTAATTCAGAGTTATATGGCCATGGATCTCTGTGATCTTGAGTTAATCTTGAAATCTTGAATTGACACTGTCAACAGTCCGTAAGTAAAACTGATTTCCCTGTTTTCTTTTTGTTTTATTATGACGAAATTAAGATAGTGTACTCGGTGTAGGATTTAAAATTTATAGTTTTATCAAAAATGGAATTTTGGTGTACAATATTTTTTATTTTATCTTGTTGGCAGTAATTATCTTACAACGTAACATACAATTTATTTTAGTTTCCAATTGAAACAGCAATTGTTGTACACGGGCAAATGAAAAACAAGAAAAACTACTAAAAATCGAATTTAGCGACTTTTAGATTGATATGAAAGTATGCATAAATATACATATATACTATATATTTATATCTGTATATTTATGTATGATAGGAATGGGAAAAAACCCTTAAAGACCGATAACGAATGACGATGTGTCTTGTTACCTCCACAATCTAATGATTTTAGAGTTTTCATCATTTTCAACCTTCCCTTCGTCTATCTTGCAATGCAAGCTTACCGGTGTCTCTTGTTTCATTTGCCTTGAAAAGCATGGCAATTCGTCACAATCATCACGTACTCGTCATATTTAATTTATAACATTATTTTGTGCATAAATTATTGATCGTAGAAAAACAAACATGTGTATAAACCTGTCGATACTATTTATATGAATCGTACGATTTATATTTTATATGGTTTACTATCGCAGAGATTTTTATGTGTTGAGGTCAAAGTCAATTAGTATCACTTGCCTTGGGACTTGGAAATTAGAATGACAATTTGCCAACTGAAACCTTTAGGTAGTTTAATGAAACATTCAAATGCTAGGATACGTAATCAAGATTAATATTTTTCACCGTCAATGCGTACAGACGCAGTTTTTTTTATTTTTGTAAGAATCAAAAACGAAGCTTATCTGATTTGTATTGTTTACAGACTGATAATCGTAGAATGACCAATATTGCCTCTGTGTTTTATGATGATTTACATGCATAACATGCTACTGATAAAGTTTGTATTTAATTCTCCCATTGATTATATGATTTTGCAACTTTGCCTTTTGCAGAGATTGGATACTACAATCGAAGGAGATTCTCAGAGTCCACCTCCACCTCCACTTTTAACAACCTCCACAGTTCCAGAGTACCATTCCATATCTCCAAGCTTCGCGAATCATATTGAGAGTATAAAGTAAACCTTCCACCATTGTTATTATGGAAATTGATCTGGATGAAGACTTAATGAAATGAACGGAAAATTTCTTCCCTCATCTAAACCTCGTAGAAAGTAACGTTAGAAATAGAAGACCAATAGAGGAACAAAGATATTTCAGGGATTCACAGTGTGTAAGAAGTTTCTGTAGGTTAAGGTAAGGTATAAAGGCTAAAATCGAACCATTCCCAATTATCAAAACTATATAGGACATTCAGATTTTTAAATGTCTTAAATGTTCTAAATTATTTTTTCCAGGAACACGAAGAGTGCGGTCCAAAAAATATTCCAAGAAGCTGTTATAACAAGAAGAATGGAGAAGGGAAAAGAGTCGTGAAGCGGTCTTCAGTGTATGTAGGATTTGTATATGTATAAAAGACAAGTCAATTATTGATTCACTGACGTGACAACTGATACAGAATCCCAGTCAATTTCTCAAGTCTCTGATCATCGTATTGAAACAAGGTTAAACATGGAACGACGCCCACCGATGAAGATTTCTATCCTTGAAAAGGATGAGAGTGAAGTCTCCCATTGTTGGAAACTGGGCCAGTTATTCAGTTACATTTTGGTTGTGATAAGTGGGATAGCAACTAGTCTTGCAATGGGCAAGGTTCAAATTATGTTCAATCATGAGTGTATTTTATATGCCGATTTGGCCGTG
>JAQFYM010005499.1:0-13196 GCA_034694785.1 Agrenia bidenticulata
TAGACATATTAATCTAAAATTGCCAAATGAATTGTAAATTACTCACACATTAGGATCCAGACGCATATTGCATTGATTGCAAGATGTGTTGTACAGGAATTACAATAGAAGAAGTTTAAACATATAACTCATATCAGTAAGAAAAGACGAAATACAATGTGCTCATATAATACACAAATGTTAGAAGTACTGTATAGATATCATTGTGTGATAGTTGGTTACATCACGAAACAAATAATTTTTTGGTATTAGTATTGATGCAAACTATCTGGAAAGTATTATTAGATTTTATGGAATTCCATGGGGGGAACATGCACTACCTATTAAGCAGTTACATAAAATTGCTATAAAGCGCAAAAAATCCATGCAGCGGCGTAGCAAAGGGGTTTTGAGCAACAGGGCACGATTCCCAATAAAAAAGTGTTGCCTGATTTATAGGGGGGGCTTTTTTCGTGCAGAGATTTTTTTATTAAAAAAATCATAAATTAAAAAATTGTTAAACTAAAAATTTCAAACAAAAAATTATGATTTTTGTGAGTTAAATCGTGTTTGTATGCCATATTTTATAAAAAAACACAGACTAACCTGGTCAAAAAAAAATCTTGGTTCCAGCAACTGTATACATAAAATAAACGTACTTAGCGGATATATACAATACAAAAATACTTTTATTTTTATAAACGGGATTAGACAAAATTTTAATTAGTGCGTACTAGCAACACAAAAAAAATATCGGGAAAATCGCTTTGTCAGTATATTTTTATCGGTAACTATAACATCTTTGATTTAGATGTGGCCAAGAAAATACAACAGCCCTTTCACTATAAATTAGTGCATAAAGCAAAACGCGCCTAGTGCTTAAGAAAAGAATTATTAACAATTGTGTAATGCAAACTACGTGTTTGTTGACTGTAGGCTATAAAATGCAAAAAATAAACATACATTCTTTACCATGAAGGCTGATTTATTAGACACACATCTTCGACACTATAATTCTGACACGCAAGGCAAATCAGCATATTTTAAGTTTTCTACGGATAGCATATACCTGAAAAAATAGCTTTTCGTACCAAAAAAAAACACAAAGGCAAAATAAAAATACACATGGGTTGTTGATACGCCGTAGCGACGGTTTACGGGACAATCAGATTTGAATACACGCAATTACCTGCCAAAAATAAACAGTTGCTGGGTGAACCTAGTGAAAACAGGCTAGGTCTTATGGTTTACAAGAGCAATTTGGCCAGGGAATTATAATCCAGATACCATAATAATTTTTTATTTTTTTTTACATATAATTCTTGCGACGAAAAAGATTGCCTAAAGCATATTATTACTAACAAAGCACGGCTAGTTTTGCCTTCTTTTGTCAATTGATGTTTTATTAAAACAAGAAGGTAAACCGTTTTTATTGTAAAGGCAATGTATGTAATTTATTTTTTATATTACGACGTTTAAACTTTACGTGACAATAATATTGTCTACGCGCACTTTTTTTTATCTACATAGAATGTGTTACATAAGTATAGTTATTTTGCTCTTTTGTATACCAAGAAACTTTTCTCTATTTTTATTATTATTATTATGTTCTACTACTCAAAAAATTAAAAATTTATCAGACAAATTACGAGATATAGATTTTTTTACGACGGAGTATATATGAATGTATTGCAGGAAAACGTATTACATCGTAAGCTTACAGTTTTAATGGGTTATAACAAGCCGTTCATACAAGAACGCCATTATTGTTTTTTGTCATAAAGGGATCTCTTGCCCTATTATCGGTGTGTACTTACAGGGCACCCATATCAGATTTTCTGTATTTAGGTGTAATTTATGTGGTGTTTGATAAAACACGTATACGAAAAATTATATTACAATGTCCTCTGTTTTTAATATGCAGCTCTAAAAAAATACTTTTTTTTTGTACGCAAAGATGTTTTTTTTTCCATGTACATAAATATGAGAAACACGCAAAAACGGATTCATAATTCCTTGAACGGATTGTTTATTTGTAATCTTAAAACGGTCAAAATGTTTTATAATATCTTACATACTGCATGATTAAATTGCAAAATAAAAACTTTATCACAGTTTTTATACTGTGTAGATATAAAAACTAAAAACGTCAAAAATGTTGACTGTTACAACAATGATCTTTATAAATATAATTGCTAAGGGTAAAAAATTGTTCACAAAAAAGTCCGTTAAAGATTAATGTTTCACTGCTTAACTTATAAAACCGTACCCTAAAGAACAAAAAGACAAAGCCTAAGGACGCAATTTTTTTATTATTAGTTTGTTTATCAACGGAGTCAGGATACATTTAAAGACGATGCACAAAAAAATAATCGAGCTTAAACGACAAAAAAATATTTTTTCAATTTTTTGTCAAAAATTTTAAAAAAGTTTTTAAAACACCAATTTCTTGAAAATATATTTTCCGACAGTTTTACGCCTCAAAAAGAACCCCCTTCCCTTAAATTTAGTCTAAACGTTTTTTTTTTGCGGCGAAGGGCACTTCCCTAGCCCGCTGCCCCTTAGTTTGTTGTTAAATTTGCAGTATAAAAGGCCACTGTATTTTTTTTTTAGGTTCTTAAATGGATCGGAAAATTTCTGTATGTTATACGTTATTATAACGGCCAAAAGCTTAATTTAACAAGTAAAAATCCATATTAGCATCATAAATTTTGTTTTTGCCCTTTAGAAACAACTATTAAATATTACGGTGAATCTGTTTATTTGTTTTTTTAAAAACAGTTTATGCATAAAAACAGGTTTTACGAAAAAAAAAAACGAATCTGAAAACAACTATTTATTGCAAAAATATTAAAAACAGTTTTTTTAAAAAACACTAAAAATGAAAAAAGTCAAAAAAGTCAAAATAGGTTTAATATACCTGGTATTAACAAAATTAATACAAACAAACAACCTTTTTTGGCATTAAAAAGTTTAACAGACAATCTGTCTTAAATTGCATATTTATAGCTTTTTTTAACACTTTATATTAACATAAGTAATAAACATGTCGGGACGTGTTTTTTATTACCCTTTAAAGTTAGGGCACAAATAAAAAAACATGTTTGTATGCAAAAACAGTTTCTGAATAAAAAAAAAAGTTTTTTGTTCACACAGATACGTTTACTAAAAACGGATTAATTTGCAAAAAACAGTTTATGGCAAAAAAACAGTTTATTGTTCAAACAGATTCACCCTTAAGTTTAGCTTGTTAATACCTATAATATTTTTGTTGATAAGCTCGCTTGCTGCGTTTTGCATAACTTATATCTCGGTAATTTTTTTGCGGTAAAAAAATTGAATGTACTCTAAAAGCATTAAGAATAAATGCAAGAAAAAAAGTACTTTTTGATGCAAAAAGCGTGTTGCTGCATCTATTTAATTGTTTGGGTAGCTGAAGTAACGTTAACCAAAGGTATTTAACAGTTTTTTATATTTAAGATCGATAAAGCAGCCATTGAGTATTCTGATAAAATAGTGGCAGATGCAGCAGCGATGTGTACAATTTTATGATTCCAAAGAATGTTAGAATAAGAACTCTATTTTTGTTGACATGAAAATGACTTTCCAAACCTATAAGAATATAATAAAAAAAACAAATAATAAAAAAACCTGTATGCTTTTGCAACAACAACACGTTTTTTTTTTTGCTACAACTTGTTAAAAGAAGAACTTAAAATGAAATAATAAAAATGGTTAATATATTAATATTAATCTTAGCAAAAAAGCTAAAGCGGAAAAAAACTATGCAATGTGTAAATTTTGTTTTAAATATGGTTTTCTTTTGCATTTTAATAATTTTTAGTAGGAATGTCGAAGATACAAATTTTGCACGATTTACTTGCGCAAATAATAATAATGCAAAAAATATTAATTGGAAAAATGGATAATAAGGTAATTGCACTGATTTGTCTTACTACAAAAGTTGCAATGTTTTTGGATAATATTTGTTTGCCGTAACATACCCTCTATAATTATGGTTTGGTAAAGAACAGAAGAAAGCGTGAGATGTACAAACTCAGATTAAAATATGTATTTTGTAGACGATTTAGCCTGTGGAGAGATTACATAAGGTTTTAGACAATGCGGTGTAAAGGCATATAAAAACAATGTGGAATTATCACTGATTGCATTCTTAAATCAAGATACTAAAACCTTGATTGTTTATTAAACAAACATCATTATGTAAAAATTTTTATTCTACAAATTTTACATAATACAACGTATTATATAAATTGCGTAAAAATAATACCGAAGCAATCAGTTTATACCCTACTTAACCCTACATTAGTCGGTAAATGGTCGACTGCGTCAACTGTAAAAACTTTTGTAAATATACGGCATAACGCAAAGTAAAAATACATATAAAACTTTTATTACCACTTTTAAAAAGGTATTTGCAACACAATATTTGCAATGTTCATATAAAAGCTTAAGATGTACATACATGCCTTACAGTTATGTAACACTGCTCATATTTCTATATCTTACACTACCTAGTACATTTATTGTGTTATCTTTCATGGAAAATAAATCAAAAATGTTATCGACTATATTTTTGTTTTTTACATATGATAACTATAGAAACATTTGTGCATATTTATATTTTATTGTACGATTTGCGCCCGTGAAAAATTTTAATGCTTTTTATCTACTTGCACGCTGTCTTACTTTACTTAACAATCGTAATTTGTACATGTTATAAAAAAAATATTGGATTACTATCTGCAACAATTTTTCGTTTTTCGTCAACTACTTCCACAACTACATGCGTAGTTTTGGTCGCAAAAACAGCTAATTTTGATTATACGGAAAGCGTATATATTATTAAAACAATACAGGTAATATTCTTGCGTAGCTTGCTGCAAAAAGATAAGGCAAACGTAATCAGTATATCACGCTACAGTTGTACACGCTTTTGATATAAAACGCCGAATAACCTCGCACAACAAAAAAACAAGAGAAAGTCGATTATTATATTTTCAATAGCCCTGTTTTTTAGTGTAAACGCAAGAATATTTTCAGCAAATATATAATATATTAGAGTCGTTATTATTCTGCGCGTCTATATCGCTACCATGCAAGAAAACGTACACATCAACGAGTATAAATGTATATAAAAATGAAAAAACGCGGATATCGAAACCTACACTGTAGTATACTTTACTACGAATCTTTTTTTAATTGTGACATTTTTTTAAAGCTTTTACATAAATATAATTATTAAGATAATTTTCTAAAAAACTACAAAAACATATATTTACTTACTGTTTACTTTTTTCGCTTAGCTTTATTTTTTTATTAGTCATTGCGAAAACATCTTTACGTTAGAAATGATTTCAGCTATAACAACGCTTTTGGAAACGCCGGGTGGCGCATACGAAAACAATCTATTAAACCCCTAATTTTATTTTACAGCTAGTATCTTGTTTTTTCAACTATTCTTTTTGATGTTATAGTTCTTTATTAATTTACAAATACTTTTGCAAAAAACAAAATTATAAATAGCTACGGTCGTGTTTTATTTTACATGTAAATGCATTTTGAATTATTTTCTTTGTAAATGCTAATGTCCTGAGTAATGTTTGCACTATAAAGTTGTAAAAAAGTAAAATATGAACTTAAATTTACGCGATGCTCATAAAAGACGCCAAAAATATTATAGCTCCATTAAAGCGAAACTGCGATAAAGGGAATCTCGCCCATGGGTATCAAATTATACGTTAAAAAACAAAAATCTTTTTGTTAAATGCTAGGGTACAAGTATTAAATTCATCTTTCATTACATACGTTTAACATTTATTTGCACTAGTTTTGCATTTTTTCTGTACTGGAAAAGGTATTTTATATTTAACAGGCATATATATACTTTTAAATATACGAATGCAAGTTGTACACACATTTAAATTTACTAGCCTTTGCGTTACGATTCCTTTTTTGTGGCATTTCTGACCGAAATGTTAATTTACGTTAAAAAAAGCCAAAATATCCAATTCTTTGTTCCAGCATAACATAAATATTGTGTTTACTTTCGTTATCGTGTAGAATTTATAATAACGATTTTAATGACAATTTATGTTTTTTAAATTCATATTTTGCAGTAAAAGTCCTGCATTATAAAATAGACCCTTTAAACCTTTTTCTTAGTTTGCGCAACCTTTTATTGTATATATTGCATAACAATTGTTGCCAAAAACGTAAACTAACAAACCATCTGTATGCTCTGTTAGCCATTGGCATTTTTTAGAGTGTATGAAAATGATGAAATGTTACTAAGTCTATTTTATTTGCGTGAAAGAAAAAAAAACTACACATTTTAATGACTTAAATAATCTTAAACCTATATACAAAGCGCATGTTTGCAAATTGATTCTTATGTTTTTTATGTATAAAAAACACGAATTTAAAATAGTTTTAATTGCAGCCAAAAAAAGAAAATCGCGCGCTTTTGCCATAACCTCCCAAAAAAAACATACGTATATATTTTTGTAAAATATATTTAGAAAGTCATAGCAAATTTAGCAAAAACTTTTTTTATTTTATCTAAAAAGCGAGTCATTTCATGCATCAATACTTGTATTTTACGACTAGTTAAAAAATGTCGGTATAACTTGAACCATATATGACAATATTTTTTTTGCTTACTAAAAGTGTATCACAAAACCTACTTAGACGAATAAACGATTTGTGAGCTTCGTATGCAGGCTAAACGTTCCATTATATATATAAAACGATTTCATTATAAATATTTTCGAAGTAAAAATGTTAAGAAAAGCAACACGAAGTTATATGTTAAAAATTCATTGATTAAATGTACAACCCGAAGACGCAATGAAGTCTATAAAAAAGAAAAGTATATCAATTACCATAACTGCATATTAATTGTTTAAGTACAACGTTTTGTACAAATTATACGTGGGATTTTTGCAAAAATATAAAATCATAGCACATAATTTTCAAAAAAATGATATTTATATATAAAAATTAATTCTAAGTGCAGATCTATTCTGTATTTTATGCAGAAGAGTTGCATTTTACGTAATCCACTTGCCAAAAGCATCATGCAGTATTTAGAGGTTTTTTTGACAAAGAAAAGTTACAAAAAAAAATGCTAAAGATATGTCGGAGAAAAAAAAATACGCAAACAAGTGCATGAGAATTTAAATAACAACTTATTGTAAAACTACACACTAATTATACAAACTTAATGTATGATGTTGCAGAAAAAGTTGTATTAAAGGAAAAGTGTACTTGTCTAAGCATAAAGTCGTATTATCGGTCAATAAACCGGATATGTATCACAACAGTAGTTTTTTTGTAAAACATAATTACCAAGCAAAAAATACTGTTTTGTGTGTTTGAGCGTATATCTTACTTTTTTTGTTCACTAAGTCTAGGATATAATCAGAAAGCTGTCATTGACCGCACATTAAAGTTGTTTTTTTTTGCGTGTGTACACTATATTTAATGTTTTATTGCATAAGATGGTGTAGAATTTTTGCTATTAATAAGTATTAATTTCTCTATTTGAAGATAAATGGTAGAATGAACTAGTATATATTGCAATTTTATATATTATTTACAATATTGTTTATTGTTTTTCTTTTTTTTCATGTCTATTTTTTTTCAATAATACTTTTGGCAATTTTAATAAGCATGTAATAATAACAATGAAAATCAATAGGGTAGTCGTGTGTTATTATTTAGGTTTTTTTAATCTACTGTTATGCATATTTTATGTCATCTATATGTACCCATTAAAAATATACGTTATACCTTGGAATTGTTTCGTGTGTCATAAAATTAACAAATAAAACAAAAACCATAAACCCAAGGGAAATGACAGGAAGCCTAGACATAAATGGTGGTACTGATTGTATTTATCTAATCTAATTATTTATTTTATTTTTTTTGTATCCACATAATTTCTATCCCTATGTACACCAAAAACATACCAATATGAAAACTGTACATACGCTAACGACCAGAAAAGTTTGCAGCTATCGTAATTTGGCGTGCCGCTGCAAAAACATACATAAAATGCAAGTTTTATAGAATCAGGACTTTTAGTAAAAAAAAAAGAACATTTTGGGTAAAAAATATATTGTCTAGATAGTGTTGTTTAATTGTAATCGAACGGTGTTATTATTGCAAAAAACTGACATTTATAGGCGACTTTTACACTTTATAAATTGCTCTTTTTCCACGTGCTAATATATAGCAAATATAAAAAAAATAAATAGATTTTTACCACGAATTTTTTGTTGTTTCATTTTTCTTTTGTTTTTTGTTTTTTGTTTTACTATATACTGTAAAAACTATAATCAACGCAATGAAAATCAAAAAAGTACAAATATCTAACAAGTAATTACGCTTTAAGTAAAGTAAAAAATTTAACGCTCCTACCTACAGAATACTGTTGCGTAAAAAGCAGCCACATAATTATGAAAAGTCATGTCTACATGATTTATCGTATAAAAAGCTGTTGAAACACACATACAAATATTATGAGACTGTGTCTAGTATGCCTTTATTAGATTTATAAATGTAGATACATATTTTAACAACAAAATAACTATATTTTTTTTATATTTTTGCTAATTTTATGTTTTTCTTGCTCTTTTTCTTTACAAGAATTTTTGCACAAAACTAAAAACAAAACTGCAACGTTTGCTGGGCTATAAATGTTTAAATATTATACTTATAACTCTTTTTGCTTAATTTACCAAATATGTAGCAATAAAAAAGTGGAAAGGCTATAATTACGCGATATCGCGTCATGAAAAGTAAAAAAGCAAAGTATGACGCTGCATCGCGTCATAACACAATAGAAAATCTACAATTAAGCGATATCACTGCAAATTCACATACTTTGCTTGCTCAACCGACGTACACCGTATAGAGGCTCTGCTAAGCGATAGTATATTTAGACAATTGTTTTACAAAGAAAAAAAATTCCATAACTAAAACTAAAATAAGCTGAAAAAAAGTGAGACTTGGTGCGGTACAATGCAAGATTACCTTTTATAACGTTTGACTGATTTATTTGATTACACCACTTTTTACGGAAAAAACACATTTTTTTGCACAGCCAAAAAAAAAATTCTATATACTATAATAGATATGTATCACTTCGTCTTACTAAGTGTTTTATCGATGTTTTATATGTTATCTTGCATTGGATAAAAAACAAATAAAATCTTTAATCTTTACTTTGCTATAGCAGGAAATATTTTATCACATGTTAAATGCGAGTTTTTTCTAACATAGTAATAAAATGTATAAAAAAATCTTTTAAAATATTCGTTTTAATATATTTTGATACTTCTTGTTTCTTGTCAAATATTTATAAAAGATGCGTAGAAATTTTCATGTTGTTCTGCATATTTAATAGTTGCATAACATTTTTATAAATATTTTATTTTGAAGATACAAAGAATTTTTATAGTTGGCTAACTTTTGTTTTATTATTTTTTATTTTTCCCAATTTATATATGAATTAGTTTTTCCTAGAAAATATCAAAATTACTGGCATGTCATTTGATGACAACAAAAAGAATTTTAAAAATAAAAATCTGTTTTATCTATCATTTGTCTTTTTTTTTAAACTTTTTAGTTGTGTATGTGTTCTTCTATTATTAAAAAACGATGTAAAACGGAAAGTATGTTCTGATAAACTGTTTGTTGTTATTTTAAGTTATTTAAGATATATTCTGATCAAGTAAAAACTAGATAAGCAAGTTTACAGATTAGAAGTTCATTTTACATGTATCACGCTATTGCTTGTGCGTTGCTTTTTATTCCGTTTTTAGCATATCAATTTTTTTCCTATCAAGTAAACATTACAAAAAAGAATGATTTTCATTTGTTTCAATAATCTGAACTTAAATTATACATATATTATTTTTCATGGTATTTTATCTTGGAAGCAATGTATCATATGGTTTTGTATACCTAAAAAAAGGTATTTTATATTTTTTTATTGGATTGGGTTAATCTGTAAAAAATGAATAATTTTATACTGCTGATAATATGAACAGTGTTAATTTGTAAGCTTATTTTCAAGTGACTTGTAAAATTAAAATTCTTGATACCTAAACGATATTATTTCCTCTATGTATAGTGTATGATAATTGATAAAAACATAAATTAGTATCTGTTTATATACAACGCCGGGTTTCTTATGCTTGGTGAGTAATTTTTATCTCATCTTTTTATCTTTTATCACATTGTTATATTTGTATACTGTAAACATGAAGCAAGCAATTTTCGTTTCTATTTATAAAGGAAAAATCAAAATAAAAAAAATTATACTGAAACTGTTCAGGTCATCATAAAATAATAAAAAATTAGTTTTGATAGTTATTCTTATGTATGATTGATATATTTTTTATTAAAATTTTTAAGATGTCATTACCTAAATATACGAAGTATCTATGTGCACGATCCTGTTATTGTTTTTACATATTTCTGCTATTGTTAAAATCAAATCTTGCAAGCACTTCCTTATGCCATCATACTGGAAATCAATTAAGAAAAAATATTCCAGAGTCACAAAAGGAAATATTTTCATGCTAAAAATTTTTCGAATAAAAAAAATGATCGATGTATTATGCATGCGGCTGGGGTGTAGTTAGGAATTAAGAAAGGCGGGTATTTCAACTTTTTTTTTTCCAAACAACGCCAAAAACATAATTTTTAATTATAAAGTCCTTAAACGTGTATATTTGACAAAATTGCACTTTTAATTTTCTATTTCAAATTTTATTTTTATACAAATGAATGTTCCAAAAACAGCCCCCTTTTATAATGGAAGCCGAAATTTTTGGAGGGAATTTAATCCTGTCCCTCATCTAGCTACTTATTAGAATGTGCTTTTCAAATCTACGCATTAATTTGTCAATGCATTTATTTCTCTAGGAATAAACGACTTTTGGAGCCCTTGATACTAAATATTTAACAATTTTCGGTTTTTTTATTTTTAATTTATCCTTTTTTTATTTATCTAAATAAATAAAATACTGTGTAAAGAGTAAAATTGTTTTTAAGATATTATTTTTGCAAATCTGCATTTTATTTTATACATTATGACTTTTAATATAGCTTGATATCTTTTGGTTTATAAAAAACAATGTAACTGCTTATTTCAGCAAAAAAAAACCGTTTTGTTCTTGTATTTTTTATATGCAAATACTAGTTATGCATTTCACTCTCTTTTGCGCAGTAATATGTTAATTAGAGTGCATATGTGTTCCTTTACTTTTCTGTTAATGAACTTCGTAAATGCGCGGTACCTGTCTTTAACATAGCTATTTAGGTTCCTTTCGTAAACATAAGAATTTTTATGGTTGTATCATGTCTGGTTTAAAATTTTTAACTTTTGGATCTCTTGCTTAAATGGCTTTCTTGTCCTATAGCAAGGAATTTTTTATCTGTACAAAACTGTAAAAAATATGTACAATTGAAACAAGTAGCAATGTATTCTGCGTCAAAATCTATTGAATATAAAGATACAACTATATTGTGGTATAAAGTGGCTTAAATACACATTTTCCAAATTTCATAAAGGATGGAATTGGCCGCATAAAGGCTTTATTTATGAGAAAGGGATTTTGCAAAATTAATGTTTTTTGGATATCAGGACGGTAAAAAACAGATTGGAGGTGTGCTATACATGGTAAAAGAATATTAGGTGCGCATTTTTTTTATCAAAAAATTGACAAATGACTCTTACTTAAAAGAACAAAGTTGGACGCAAGCAGCAATATTAAGTCGTTCTGTTTTGCAAGTGTTCGTCGCCATTGCTGTTTTTGCAAAACATTTAATCTAATATTATCATATGTGGTAAAGGTATACTCTTTTTGTAATTTTAGTTAGCTTTATTTTATAGACTAAAGTATCACGTCTTTGTAGTTATTGTTTGTGTGGCCTTAATAATATTTGCGATAATTATGACAGTCCATAATATATACGTAATATCAAACTTTTAGATAGATATCATGCGTTTGGGCTGTATGTATATCCTGCAATGGAGTATTGTATAACTACATACTCTATATAAAATCGCTTTTTTTATCTGCATTCTTTTTGTTTCGCCGGCTACAGAAAAAACCACAAGCGCACTGTAAATATCTACATAGTAGAAAAAATGTTATGCAAAGCAAGGTTGCTGCATCAATCATACGTATACATTTTATAGCATATGCTTTTTTACTACGAGTAAAACATACAAAGTCTACTGTTTGTCAGCAAATACAACATAATACGTGGATATTAGTTAAAATTGCTGTTAACTGCAATTTTTGCAACCTTTTATTTACGTTAACGACAGATCTTAAATATTAATATATTATCCTTTTTGTTACGAATAAGCAGTTTTGTTTGCCTTTCTTTTTTATAATTTTACCGATAAGAACTGTTGCACACATCCATAAACGTCTTAAGAAAGGGGTCTGTAAATTATCTCTTTTTTCAAAGCCCCTAGAAATGATTTAAATGGAGCTAATGAACTAGCCAAGCAAAAAAAAAAAACAATATAGTCATAATAGAACTTAGTATTCTTTGCAGTATCTTTTCTAATACACATCAAACATTTAATCTAATCTAAAAGATATTGGCTTGCGTAAGAATTACAATGCAGTAACAAATATACAATATATTTACCGCTAAGCTCAAATTACAGAGCATGAGACAAAATTGTGCATTTTTCTATGTATTTAGAAGTATTTTACGCGAAGGGTTCGGATTATACTTGCTAAATTTGTAATTTAAATACAGTCTTATCTTTCCAACAAAAATGAGAGACCTAAATAAAACACTCTATTTAAATTACATCAACATGTATATTTATACCATAGAGCAGAGATAAGAAGTATTGTATTGTTAATTGTATTGTTAAAAAATAAAATAAAATAAATATATTGTGTTGTACACAAGTGGCATATATAGGTAAGTAGTCTAAGAAGGGCCGCTGCCCTCACCACCAAAAAAAAACTTCGCTATAAGTGTGAGAGGGGTCAAATTTTTGTGTGCGGGGTTATTACAAGTTAAGAATATATTACAGCAAGTAATTTATGCCCTAGATAATCCTTATAATACTTTAAATCACTTTAAATGATACCAAGCGCATAAAAATGCAACTGCCGCATTTTTGTGTCTTTGATACGCCCGTGGATGTC
>JAQFYM010005500.1:0-13192 GCA_034694785.1 Agrenia bidenticulata
ATCGTAATTATTTACTACATGGATAATCACAACATTTTTACAAGATATTTGCTTTGTAAGCGTTCGAGTAAATGAACATATGTAGCAAACTTGAGTATTTTTTATTTAATGTTCAAGAGAACCTAAGCCTATACTTAAATTACAGAAAACCATGTTTAACAACGAACTGGCAATA
The DNA here is from genome assembly GCA_034694785.1 of Agrenia bidenticulata. Classification (NCBI taxonomy): domain Eukaryota; kingdom Metazoa; phylum Arthropoda; class Collembola; order Entomobryomorpha; family Isotomidae; genus Agrenia; species Agrenia bidenticulata. The sequence continues at coordinate 176 of JAQFYM010005500.1, forward strand.
GCTACAGAGAGTTTACACATGAAGTTTATAGTTAAAACCAACACCACACTAATTGTAAAAAAATAGTCGTAAGTAAATAATATTACAGTCTTGCAAGAATGATGCGATAGAAAACCTACATGTAGTTTTTTTAAAAGAAGGCACTTTATTTGTTTTGTAAATTTTTTGACTTCTTCATCATTAATGCATATTTTCTATAATTTATGCATAAAAAAATTGCATAGTATCTTAGTTGTAATAAGGTGTATATTTGAATAAATTATTTAAGCGTAATATATATTTATCTTAATATTTATAAGAGTGGTTCTTTTTGTTTGTTAAATAGTTCATGCAAAAAAACAAATACAAAATTACATATAATAATCCGATAAATATATTAGGTTATGTTATAAAAACCGAAAAAAAACCAGTACATATTTTTTGTGAAAATAAGAAAAGCTTGTAATTTGTGTATGCAATATGCAATATACAATATATAATATTGATAGTTCGATCGAGACAATTATTTTTTATTGTACAAAATTTTGCTTCGAAGTGCGAAATGCATGTTTTTACGCAATTATAAAGTTCTTCCATATAAAAGGCAATAAATTTTGTTTTTTAAAGTAACATACATAATTTTTTGTTAGTGCAAATAATTTGATGCATTATTAAAGAAATCAACTTATACTGATGTTTAAAAAATTTTAAAAAAAAACAATACCCCAAAATGTAGTAAAAGAAATAATGTATATTTTTTATATCTTGTATTACTTTTTAAGTTTTTATATTTTTAATTATTTTATTTTTTCTTATGCATTTAGATAATACTTTCCTCTAAGAAAAAAATAGTACAAATATAACCTGTCCGTAAACTAATCTGTTTTTTTTTGAAATTATTTGTTTTTCTCGGGGACAATAATAAAATGCTACAATGATCCACATGTAAAAAGCCGATATTTATATATGCGTCTCCATACTGCTGATTCTTTTTGTATTACGAATATCAAATTTAAAGAAAAGTGTTTAACCCGATGTTTATAAAAAAGAATAAGTCGTTAAAAAAAAATAAAAGAAGTCATTCTAAAATACACAAAGTTTTTTAAATGATTAATTAGTTATAAAATCTACGGTCGCAGGCATTCATTGAAGCAAAAAATACACAAGAACTGCAATGTTTATATACATTTTACGACTTTCTGAACCAGCCGAATAGTTTCTCGTTCAAACAGGGCAAATCAAAATTATTGCAGTCTTTAAAGTAAAAAAAACTATAAAAAATATAATAAACTTACAAAGATTGGTAAAAAAATAGCCAATTTGCACTTTTTGATTTAAAAAATTAACGGATTGTTGTTTAGTAAGCATTTGCTTTTCATGTGTACAAAATCTTTTCCAGGAAACCTTGTCTTACACCCAATAAATAAAAATATTGGACATCTTTTTACTTTCGTTTATTTTTTTATGTTGTTATCGACTTAAGTCAACTTCTTTACATTCACGTTATTTGTTATTTGCTATAATTACATGGCTAAAAAGCGTTGCCTATTTTTTTTATAAAAAGAACTACGAAACCTGAAGAGTCATTACCGGAACTCGAAAAAAAGCAATACTTCACAAAGTAGCATCAAAAAAAAGACACAATTTTACGACCTCAGGTTTTGCTTTTGAGCAGAATATGTGGTCTCCTGCCTTTTTCTATCATTTTCTACAAGCATACGTGTAAAGGCTTTATAAAAAGTATAATTTCAGTGAATTATTTACGATTAAATATACGTTTTATAATTCGCCTATACGACACAAAAGTCATCAGGCACTAGCATTTTACTGTAAAGTTTTATAAATACCTTTGTATGATTACAGTTTAAGATGACAGAATTCTTGATATATATACAATGCCATTGCAAAATTGATAAACTAGTTTGGCTTGATATAATGCAACACAACGACTCGATACTCAAAAAAAAAACCGGGGTAAATAATTTTAAAGTATAAAGCACATATGTATAAAATTTTGACAGACTGTGTTACCGCTTGTTGCATAAAACCACCCTCTAAAAAATAGTCTTAGATATTTTATAGGTTGTTTTTTAATCAAGTTATAAGCTGGGAAATTTATATTTTTTTTGTTAAAAAACCTGGCAGCTTTTGTTGACGCAGTCAAAGAAGCTTGAAGCAAAGATTAGTTAAAAGTATTGGCATTAATTATATGTTAACTGCTATAAAAAGATATTTCTATGTGTAATTTGCGTAGCAAAAACATCCAGTTTTCAGACTCTGCCTAGTGTTGTTTTGTTCAGTATGTGCGATCAAACTTACAAGTAACATTTTCTATGAAAAAATCTAATAGTAGACATAAAACGTATTTTTAAAAATTATTATCTTAGTGTCTATTTATTTACAGCATCATAACTTAAATTATGGCTAAGACTGCAAAAATTTACTTTTTTTGCGTACAAACATGAAATAAAATGCTTTTGTTGTTACCAAATGATCGATTAAGATAACGCGCCATAGTTATATACAAAAAAGCATAACATAGATGCAAAAAAACGTATGCCTGTATTTACGATGTACCTTGGTAAAATAAAGAAATATTATTTCTTTTTTATTACGTATGATTCTTTTTTTGTTACAATTGTTTTTATGTTTGAAATTTACAAAAACTTTTAATATAAAAAAGAAATTTATTGGAATGGCGTTAATACAGTGGATAAGTGGTTCTTTAAGTCAAAAATCTATTTTAAAACGTTACATGAGCTTGATTTACTGCATTAAACACTAAAATACGTACAATCATAATAGAACTATATAAAAGTTTAATCATTATAACTTACGCAAAACCCTGGGGTTTAGGCAGATTTATGTCAATATAGAATTTGTAAAAAATTGTTGAGTATTTAAAAACAAAAAGAAAATTTTATACAATTAAAATTACATGTTTTCTAATTTCTGCATACAAATATAGTTATGTATAAATTGTGTTTTTTTTTAAAACAATCTTTTATACTAGAATAAAAAAGTTCACATAATTACACTCCTCTTTTTTTATACGCAAAATAAAAAAATTAAAATGATCAAGCAAAAAACCCCCATAGCATTTTTTCTCATTGCGTAATAAATATATAAAATGTTCTTATACTAACAAACTTGTTGAAGGCTTCATGTTCCCGAAAGAACGGCATTAAATAATGCATACTACTTACCTGATAAGTGTTCATTCTAAGTATGATAGTAAGATTTATATACGTACATAATGTTTATTATTTTTAAACAGTAAATAAACAGTCAAAGAAACATTTTTGCTACTTAAAAATATGTATTAAGACACTTAAAGTATATACCGTCAACGACCCTTATTTTATACCATGAAATGCTATGTTTATCTTGGCATATAAATGCTGTAAATAGCGACTTTTTATATTACTTGACCCCCATCTTACAAAACAGTGCCATAGAAATTATATATACCGTAAAAAATATATTGTAAATTTTTTATTGTTAGAATACAAGAATTATACACCAAAAGATTGGTTTTATTTAATTCAGTTCTTCTACCGCTTGATTCCTGAATAGAAGCTCATAGAAAAAATAAAGGGTTATATCTTTTCAAAAAAATAATTGTTTTAATAAACTTTAAAAAACGGCGTAAAAAATTTAATAACAAATGTCGTTTATTTGTCCAAAAGATAATGATTCAGTTCAATGTACGCGATACTTTGTATTTTTTAAGGGCGTTTACAATGACAAATAAAAAAAAAAAGATAAAAGGGTTGTAAGAGAAATGTTTAATTGAGTTATATGACGTACAAGGTAGTTTTTTTTTTAAAAAATGCAAATTTTATGTTGTGAAAACGGGTAAATAATAGTCTAACAAAGCTATGCGTTTTATTATTTTTAATAATAAAAACATAAAAAAAAATATATCTTGCATTAATCTGTTTAAAAAACAAAAAAAAAAATGCATTTCTTTAGATGTTTATTATATGCAGTGGTTTTTATGTTATGTTTTCTTTTTCTTATGTGTAGATTATAATTTTTATTAGCCTCTGATTTTGCGTGTTTAATCGTTTTGAAACTTTTTAATATAATCAAATAGTATGATCAGATACAAACAAATTGGTAACAATTTACCAAGAGGTTTTACGAAATAAAAAAAGAAAAAACTACGCTTACTAATAAATTGTTGTATAATTTGTAGCAAACGTCTTTTAAATTTGAGACTTGTACAAATTTTTACTATAAGACTATTCTGAAATATATTTAATGCTAAGATAAAATTTAAATTTGCATGTAATTGCAGACTAAGGAACCAGAATAAAGCCAAAACATATTCTAAAAAACTTCATTATTTGTCGTGACAGAAGGTAAAATGTAGTAAAACTTTGTATAAAAAGAACCAAAAAAATAACAAAAAAAAATATATATTTTGCGGTAAAATGATTCTAAAACCTTATAAGTAAACATGCAGTGACTAATTGCTCGAAAGTATATTTTTCGTGCCATTTGTTGATTTTTGGCAACTAAAATTGTACAAAAAAGAGCTATTTTACATTAGAGAAAACAGATTGAAAGCAAAAAAGAATAAGCTTTCAATTGTTAGGATTACATATAAGCATATTTTTACTCTTTTACTCTCATACTAGCCTGACACTTTTTCATTCGTACGCAAAAGTAAGTAAAATATCTTAAATTAACACCAAAAAAAACTTGGAAAGCAAAGTTGTTATGTGCTAGTGGCTAAGGTCATTCCAGTGTTATTTTAGTGACATTAAATGCATACGGCTTATATTTGATGCGTGTGTTTTTTTTTGTAAACTTGTAAAGCAAACCTTTTATATTGTTGAAATACAATTTTTTCGAACGAAAAATTTTTGAAAAAAATATTTTAAGGTTTTTTCTGATATACATATATTTTGCGTTTATTGATGCTCTAAATAACATGATAACCTTTTTACGCTGTAAAAATTCTTATTGTCGTTTTCGATGACCTAAAATTATTTGTAGAAACGTTATTACACGAAATATATACAAAAAAATTACGTGTGTATTTTTGAAATCTCAGAAAAGTGTGGTCCACCCTTATGCGGTCGTTGGTTGTCTTCTACAAACTAAAGCGAGTTTTTTTCAAAAAAATTGACGTGTATGGTATTATGTTTGAGGTCGAAAACACTTTTTTAAAGAATTGTCTTATCTTTAGACACGGCTTCAAAACATATTTACACGCACTTGCAAGTATTACTAAAAAATGATAAACTAACCTTATGCAGAATATAAAAGATGAACCTATACAAAATAATGCCAAAGTCCATTTATTACGAATATAAATAATATCTTCTAGCCCTCATAATATAAAAAAGTTTTTAATAAGCAAAATATGTAACATGTTTTTTTCGCATAAAATCAAGGACTTTGGTGTGAAAAACTAACATTATTACGTTCCAAAATTAAAATGAATATAGTCTCAAAAAAGTTATTTAAAACAAAAAATATGTACCTTATTTATTAAATACCGAAATAATATGTACATATTTGTTCCAAGTATATTTAGACATAAACTTTAAATATTTTATAATTTTTAGGTAAATATGTTTAACGGCAATACAGCGTGATTGTACAAAACAATCTTTCATTTTTGTAGCCAATTTAGAATAACTTGTACAAATTGCGGTTACATTTTGCTAAATATACTCATTTTTTATACAAAATACAAGGTAGATCAATTAAATGCAAATTTTTTTTTTGAGTTTATACTAATTTGTTGTATCCAATTTGGCAGAAAAAAAAATTAAAAGTATTTATTTGCTCATTTAGGGACAAAATATTAATCTTTGTTATGAAGTTTTTTACTAAATTGTATTTTATACGCTAAAATACTATAAATAGGCATGTGGGTAGTTTTAAAAAAATTACACAATCATGTATGATTGTTGTGTATGAATATATATCTCTTATAGATTTAAAATGCAGAAAGAGAATTAATTGTGTTTTTAGTATTAAACGTCGACTATTACAGTATCGATTGCCATATTTTACTGTAAAGTTACTTTTAAGTCAACGTTTACTTTGCCTAGGCAATGTTATATTTAAGAACATAAAGGCTATGCAAACGGCTTTAAATGAAACATTACCTAGGCAAAATGCACTTGCCTAAAAATTCACTTTAGCGTAAAGTCAACTTTGCCGGTAACATATGTGTAAGCATACAATAACTTCTTATGTTATAAATGTGCGTTTTTTCGATCAGACACATTTTTTATGTTCTCGACGTCTAGTTTATAAAATAACAAGCAGGTCTATCTCTTAAATATTCAAAAATACTTTCGACATAAATTTATGTTGTGAACGTGTAATTTTTTCGTATTTGTAGTTAGATGAAACTAATTATTTTTCTTAAAAAAGCAATGCGTGTTCTCTTGTCAGCAAAACGTGTAAAAAAAATATAGCGAAAATACACAAACATTTTTGTCGCATAAACGTTCGATAATATTCACCTTATCACTCTAAAAAACCAGGAACGACTTTTTTAAGTAGAAAACACCTTGTTGCAGTTCCATGGGTCGGAATTGTAACAAAACCATGCATGTATAAAATCAGTATCAAAAAAAAAATCAAGATCGGCCAAATTTTATAATTCCCAAGCTAGGATATGGCCTGACTAGAAGTTATGAAATCTTCGTGTATCGGGCAGTACACCTCGGGTACTTATCGGATACGTAAAATAAAACTATCGTTATATTTTTTGCCGTACTTAAAATACAATTTTACACAAAAAAACTTTACAGTTGTGTTAATTTTATGTAAGAAAAGATTTAAACTACTTACAAAAACTAAAAAACAGTTACATATTTATATTAAATGCTGATATAGCATGTATAAGTGCAACTTAAATTAATACAAGAACGTGAAAATTTTGAACTAGTAAATGAGAATTTTCTACAACTTGCGCCTATCTTAACATTTTTTGGTACCAAACATGCATAAATCTTATATATTTATTTTTTGCAACTTAGACAAATATTTATTAAATGTAAAGGTAAGATAAATTTTATGTTGTGCGCGTTTATACTATCTTTTTTCAAACTATAAAATCAATATACGTAGGAATTACAAATAAATTGTTGTTAAACACTTCCATTTACATATATTTACGTGTTTGTACTTTTCGAGTAATTTTTATGCGGCAATATTTGCAAAATACACATGTTCTTTGTTTTTAAATAGCATACTTATATTTTATACCAAAATTAAATAAAATACCACAACTATGCTAAAAATATAAAAAATTTCATTTTAATTGATAAAATGCAACCAACGTAGTTTTTTTTATGATTTTTTTGCCTTGAAGCAATCCCACTTAGTAAAATTTATTTTTGTTAAATACTAAGATTAGCCCGTAACTATACTGTTTTTACTTTTTCTGGAAACATGTGAGAATTTTAGCATGTAAAAAGCAATTCACAGTAAAAAACAAAATCGGGTAGTATAAACTTCGGGTATCGGGATACTTATTTTCTCCGATACCCGAATAGGTCGGCAATGGCTGTCTATTTGCAAATACCCATGGGTACCCTCCCAGGAATTTTATGTATATGACAAAACCCAAGGGATAAACTACCCATGCACTATAAATACGCGTTTTTGGTAAAACCCATGGGTATATGCAATACTCCTTGGGTATCGCGAAATACAATTTTTGTGTACCCATGCGTACTTTTCCTCCATGGTTTTTTACATCCCATGGGTCACCCTGGGTAGGTCTTGTAAAATCGACTGGTTTTGCACTTCGAATTGAAAAAAATTCTTACGCTGTGTGATTTATGACGTCTTTAAAAGCAAATACCGTACGATATCAAATTTTAATTGATAAAAAAATCTGCATTTAGTTGTCAGTGTACATGAAGCGGTTTTGGCGTAACGGTTAAGGCAAAATCCGTAGAATTTTACAAGCCTACCTATGGGTATTTTTATTTATTTAAATATTGCTTATTCCGCTGTATTATACCCATGATTATGAACCTTTTAGCGTAACCATAGATGAATATCTAGAATATACCCTTGGATTTCGATTTGACATTTACCCATGGTAGAGATACCTTAAAAAAACCCATGGGTATTTCGGCCTAGAAACACCCCATGGGTTATAGGCATACCCATGGGTATTTGCAAATACACAGCCAATATCTACTAAGTCAAGCTAAAACCTAGTGTTGCAGTTCTAGTATTCGGATTCAAATACGACTTATAAAGAACTTTAAAAATTATTAAATAACTTTAAAAAACTTTTTTGCAAAAAAACAATAAAAGGTGTATGGAATTTGGTATCTGCAATTTTACAGATGGCTTTTTTTTTTTGAAGAGTCGAAATTGTTAGTAAAAAGAAATTTTTTTTATTTCGTCATGTGTTACAAAGGTTGGCAGCTTTTTTCTGGCTAAAACACCAGTTTTTTGTTCTGAAATTACCAGAAAATCACCAAAATAAAAAAATTTGATAATTTAACGATATTTAAATTTATAAACAATGATTTTTGGAACTTGCCACTTTGTTACTCAATAAACGGTATTTAATGATATTAATCTTAATATTCTAGACTTATTTACTGTTTTTTTGAATATAAATATGCACTCGGATGTTTTCAAATGTTTTACTATGTAATATAAACCATAGATTAAATCTTTATATGATGATTTGTTTATGATTTGCGTCAATTTTTGAATAAAGTTTACTTAGGTGAGGTTTTATAAAAAACTGTGTTCGATTTTGACTAAATCCAATAAACAAGTCTTTTTTTTGTTATTTATTCTGGTATATTTTGAGACGCACATATATGACAGACAATCCAGTGTGTGCAGTTTTGCAAAGCCTTGTAAATGGAGTATTTTTTACCTATAGCCGCCGATTTTGGCCACCTTTAATTAGTAATATTTAAACGCTGCTCTTAGTTTTCAAGCGCTATTAAGTCGTATAAAGTCCTCAAGATAAAATAAAATATAATTTATTGCGTTTGTGTAACACCGCGATATCATCGGCACCCACAAACGCCGTATTTTTACCATTTTATGAATCAAACTTTTTTTTTCTAAAAAAAGAGTTTAGCTGGGCAAAAGAAGCTAAAAAATTTGTAAATAACGAAATATTAGTTTTTTTAAGTATGCGCTGTGCGTTTTATACGTTTGTTTTTACAAGGTATTATACAATGCCGTGAAAAAATTCGTGTGTATATGGAGCTCTTACATTAAAAACATACTAAGATATGCTAGTTCTTTAACAAGAAAATATTTTAAATTGTACTATAAGTTTCAAATACAGTATGCCGTTCTACCAGGTGGCATTTTGCGTTTAAACTATCTTTATGTAGAAAAAAACTTATAGTTTACAAAAGTTGGCAATTATTCAGTGCTTTGTTGATTTTTACATATTACTAGGTTTTATTTGTTCGTCTAATTATTTTTATCCGTATTATATACGTTTTTTTTTCTACTTTGAATTCGTGGGATAGTCAAAATAAAGAAAAAAGAACAGATTCAAAATCACCAGAATTTACTTAAATCAGTAAATTGTGACACCAGCGAATTTCGGCACTTCAAACACCAAAAAAGGGAAATGGAGCAAAACAGTAAAAAGGCAACCCTGATAAGTAAAGTAATTTGCGTACGACCCAATTAAACAACAAACTTTTTTATTCTAAAGTTTTGGCAGTTTTAAAATAAAAAATCAATTTTCAAAGGCGACTTGTGCTATTTTCTGACACTTGTAAGAAGTTTATAATCTATTAAAGTAAAACAATAAATGCAAATCACCAATTATAAAGCATAAGTAGAACCCGAACCATATATAAGATGTAGCCACTAGGACACAAAAAGCTGCAGTACCCAGAAAGTAGAGTGGTAGAAAGCAGAATTAAAGGCGTGTTTTTGGTTAATGCTGGCTTCCCGCCTGTAGGTCTGTTAGTCTCTGTTGAACTCATTGAAATAAAACTTATTTAATAGATTTTAACCTCTTTATATAGATAACATGATAAACTTCTAAAACAACAATTTGTAAACACTATCTAACCGCTACAGTGTTACTTGTATGTGTTACTTGCAATACTAATACTTGGTTACACTTTTACCAAAACGATTGTTTAACAGAGAGGAACCTCAACAACTATAAAGCAAAATCATATCAGTAAAAGAATATAAAACAAAAAACGAACTTTTTACGTCTTTTTAAAAGTTTTTTTAGCAAACTAAGGCGGTTTATACAATAATAACAGTAATGTAAATATTACAAATAATTTAAAAAAATTAACAAGAAGTGCTAAAAAAAAAGCAAAAAAATATGAATTACGTTTAGTATGACTTTTAACCTTGAAAACTTCTTTTATTTTTAACAATTACATTTTTTTAGTTTTATTTTTTATAGACCTTTATTGGTTTAAAATCATTGTTTAGAACTTGTTAAAAAAAGGATTTTGTTTAATAAAAGAACACGTGGAGTTTTCAAGCTAACCAACTCATGTGCATGTATTCATATCATTATTATTTTGCCTACTTTTTTTCTGTATACTTACTCTAGAAATCTGACCTTTAGTACACTAAAGCAATGGGAAATAATATATCAGCGTGCTTTTTAGCAGTCCATTCTGTATAGTTTCTTGTCCCATTCTCTCGTTTTTACTATAAATAATATCAAATGAATGAATGAAATTCTATTTAAGCTACGCTACGCGACGCTACGCGACGCTACTCTATAATAAACTGCAATAAAACACTTTTTTCCACTAATACTTACAACTTGAATAATGTACAAGCCTATACATCGCTGCATTTTGTATCGTAAGTTATACATTTTGTATCGTATATTATATATTTTTTGTAATATTTTCGTATTTTTCTTGGCTGCTTTTACATCAGGTTTTTTTAAGATATTAAACTTTAATTAATGACGTGACCCGACTGGCTTGATTTTTAGGTACTAATCGGGTATCGGGTAAAAAACATGACCCCGAAGCCCGATTTATTTTATTACCCGATTTACATAAATTTTCTCTACCAAACATTTTACACCCATAAAATGACCAGTATACCATCAATAATAGTCAATGAGCATTAAAAAGTTATCTGGAGATGTATTTTTTGACCCATTAGTACTTTGCTTTTATTTATAACACATAAAAGTTTTAATTTTATATATTTTTAATTTCCAATCTGTAAATTATCAAACATCACGAGGTCTTGAGGTAAACAAAGTTCTTTTACGTTGTATGTATTGTGGTACCTGTAGTATAAATAAAATCATATTTATGTGAACTTTAATGATATCCCCGCACTTTTTAGTAAAAAAAACATGCTATCAGAATCTAAAAACCGTAAGGCAAACAACGTGCAAATGTAAGCAGATGAGCAGAATACCGTCTATATGAGGAAACAGTATAAATAAAAATACAAAAAATGACGCGAATGAGTCAAAAAAAGAGGCAAACTGTATGACGGATGATCGTTAGAAATAAAACTCCTATTCTACTGATTTATACATAGAACATAATGCAAATACACAAAATTTCTCTTTATTAGAAACCATTCTTTTTTTTGTTATTTTTTTTTTTATTTTATGTAATTTATTTTACCAGTAAAGTTTTCAACGTCTATTATTGTAAATTCGTATACGGAAATTTAATTTCATGATCTGACAAGGTTTTTGAATGGTTTTTCTGCAAAAGTAAAAATATAAAGTTCTTTGGTGATTCAAAATTATTTATATACACTATTTCTGGTATATTATTATTTGCTTCTTTTATATAATTCTTGTGTAAAATAGAAGCGAAAAAGATGCAAAAAACGAAAAAAATGTATATAAAATGAAAGCAAAAAATGATACGCGTCAACAGAATGTAAACTTAAGACGTCAAACATAGACAAAAAATACTAAAGGGTTTTGTATAAAATGATGTCCTTTTTATAGTAATTCAAAGCTACAAATCACTAAGGGATGTAGCTGCCACTCCTTTAATATATAAAAAAATATAAATACTTAGTAAAATTAAAGGGTGTTTCAATCGTCGCTGTAATGAACTAACTTTGTTATGAGGTTTATAATATATTAGTAAAGCGTTTTTTTTTTTTTATTTTATATAACCTTATAATAGTTTTTTGTACAATAAGCGGTTACCAGGATGTTATAGCCCCGATTTTATCACAATTTGTGCTCGGAAGCTTTTTAAAATAGGATAAAAGGTGTATTTGTATTTTAAAAATATTATCCAAAAAAACCCGAAGTGTATAACTTTATACCCGAATAAACAGTAACTTACTAGTAGGGTCATATCCTTGTCTTTAACAGGGTAAACATAGAACTCTAAACTGAAAGGCCCAAATATCTATCGTTATATGATTTTTGGTGTATCTAGAATAACATTAATAAAAACCAAATCATTATAAATTTGATTATCATTTTTTAAATACAACATTAGAAAGATTTAAATTTAAAAAAATTTAATATATGTAATAATATTTTTATATGCTTGAGAAAAATCTAGATACATAAGAAACACAGATTGCGTTATTTGTCATGAATTAAAAACATATTTGTTCCATTTAATCGTACAAACTAGATTAAAAAAACTATTTGTCACTGGCTAAGTAATAATCCGCTAAGTTCACTTGGACTAGTTCAACTGATGTATATAGCCCAATAACAGAACTACTTGTAGCCATATATAGTATTTGGACTAGTCCAAACGCACTTAGTATTTTATCTACTTAGACGATAACAACTATCACCATTTTTTCGTACGCAACATAGAAATAACAAAAGGTTCTTATATACTATTTTTCAAAAAACATGTCCAATATGTTTAAAACAAAAGTATAAAAAATAATACAAATAAAGAGTTATATAGATCACAACTTGTTGATACATAAATTTTAGCTTTTTTTTACAAAAAAAAAAACGTTTATTTTTTTTACTATTTTATCCTTAAATACTACTTTCTATTTTATAAATTTTACAATCTTTATATGTAAATAGGGCTTTGATTAATACACCAGGCTATG